>RJWM01032450.1:0-21543 GCA_004363535.1 Dasyprocta punctata | reverse complement strand
GAGTTTCTCTATAGCGTCATTGAGCTGTTTCTTTACTGCATTTGCTATCATTCCAGAAAGTTAAGTTTTTTGACTCCCAGTGTTTTCCATTTTGGTGTCTCTTGGGTTTGTTCTCAGTGGGCTGGGGGACTGAGACTGACTCTTGGCCTTTCATTTTGTCGTTTTCTTCTGGGGCCTGTGTAGCTCTGTGTCCTGCAAGATTGACCGGGCATTCCCCTGGTGGTTTGTGCTGAGTCATGGGACCAGGTAGAGCTGAATCCTCTGTATAACTAGTGAGGGCACACTCCTGGAGTGTGCTTGTGGAGCCTCTGCCTTACTGGATGGGGACTGAGACCTCCCGGACCCAGGCAGCTAGGTGGAGCATAGCCCAGAGTGTGGTGCCACCCGGACCCTGAGTCTGGCTGCAAGGAGCTCAGAGGCTCTGGAGTGCCAGGCAAGCCTGGGCTAATCCCAGGCCTATAGTGCCAGGGCCGTGCTCCTGGCTGGATGGGCCTGCAACCTCTAGGACCCACTGCACTGGCCATTCCACAGAACAATGTAGCTTGTGCATGCCCTGTGCTCTGATGGGCAGAGCCCAAGCTCTCCAAGGCCCTGCAGCTACACTGATGAGCAACTTTGGGGTCCTTGGCTGGGCTGGGCTCAGTACCTCTGTATCCTGCAAGGGTAGCCAGGCATTCTGCTGGTGGGTTGCGCTGAGTCACGGGACCAGGTACAGCGGGATTCTGTGTGCAGCTAGTGAGGGCACACACCCAGAGTGTGCTGGTGGAGCCTCTGCCTTACTGGGTGGGGGCCAAGACCTCCCAGACCCAGGCAGCTAGGCAGAGTGTACCCCAGAGTGTGGAGCCACCCAGACCCTGAGTCTGGCTGCAAGGGGTTCAGAGCCTCTAGAGTGCCAGGCAAGCCTGGGAGAGTCCCAGGCCTACAGTGCCAGGGCCTTACTCCTTGCTGGGCAGATCCACAACCTCTAGGACCCACTGCACCAGCTGCTCCACTATACAATGCAGCTCGTGCCCTGCACTCTGATTGGCAGAGCTCAAGCTCTCCAAGGCCCTGCATCTATGCTGTCCAGTCCCTGATGAGCAGCTCTGGGGACCTGGGCTGGGCTGGGCTCAGTACCTCTGTGTCCTGCAAGCCTGGCCGGGCATTCCCCTGGTGGTTTGTGCTGAGTCACAGGACCGGGTAGAGCTGGATCCTGTGTGCAGCTAGTGAGGGTGCACTCCCGGAGTGTGCTGTTGAAGCCTCCACCTTACTGGGTGGGAGTCAAAACCTCCTGGACCCAGCCAGCTAGGTGGAGCTTACCCCAGAGTGTGGTACCACCTGGACCCTCACATTATGAAGAATTTAAATCTGTTTATCTTCTTGTTTTGTGATCAAGTCTTTGAAATGCTAATAAAGATTAATCTGTACTTTTTTATTGATTAGCACTGGTATTTTATTTAAAAGAATTTTTGCCTATAACTAGGTAATAAAAAGTATTCTGTTTACTTCTTGATTGTTATTTCTTTTGGCAATAGTGGGGATTAAACCCAAGTAGTGCTGAACTATATTTTCAGTTATTTATTTATTTATTTATTTTTGTTGTAAGACAAGATTTCACTATTTAAATTCATGGTAGTGTATCAATTAACCTCTTTGTATGATGCTAAGGGTAATTTTCCTATACAGTATTTTCCCTATACATGTCCAGTTATTCCAGTATTGTTTATTGAAAAGAATATCCTTTGAACTTAGAACTACTATATAATCTTCATAAAAACATGTCTGCTGAACACATATATGTAGCTATCTTCCTGAACTTTCTCTTCTGTTCCATGAATTCATGCCATTTCATTCATGGCTTGCCTTGGTTACTGTGTCTTTACATTGTAGCTTAGAGTAATATAGCTTGGAGTAATATAGTAAAATCCCTCTAAATTTGTTCTTTTTAAAAAGTTGACTTGGTTATTCTAGGTCCTTTATTTTGTCTACAAATTTTAGAATCATTTTGTCAATTTTTGTAAACACAACCTAACAGCATTTTGATTGGCAATGTGATAAATGTGGAGAGAACTGAGTTTAATATATTGGGTCTTCCAGTATATTACTGAAGAGTATTAGTCCATTTAGTTAGCATTTTAGCATATTAATTGTAATAGATTTTTGTAGATTTTTAGAATTGTCTACATATGCAGTTATATTATCTTGTGTTGTTAATACAAATTGAATATTCCTTATCTGAAATGCTTGGAACAGGAAGTGTTTGGGATTTCACGTTGTTTGGATTTTAGAAGATCCAAATTCTAACCTATATTCACTTATTTCTCCCTCCATATATGAATCTATAACTTCTTTAAATTTTTTCTTGCCTTATTGCTCTGGCTAGAATCTCTAGAATAATGTCAAATAATATTGGTGAATATAGAAAATCTTGTTTAGAATCTGAGGGGAGTCTTGTTAATCTACTCACTATTAACCACTTGTAGATTTGTTGTGGATTCTAGTACCAGATTGAGAGAATCTCTTATTATTCCTAGTCAGCTAACAGTCTTCACTGTGAATGAATGTTTAAATGTGTCAAGTGGATTTTCTGCTTATATAAAGATGATCATAAGCTTTCTTGATTTGATTGCTAGCATGGTAGATTATGCTGCTTGATTATTGAATGACAGATTATACTTACATTTCTTTGTCCTTTTTAAATATAACTTTGAAATCAGTTTGCTAATATTTTGAAAACACTTCTGTGGTTATGCCCATAAATAATGTTTGTAATTTTCTTTATTATATCTTTGCTGGAATTGGTTTCAGGAAATTTGGAGTTTCTAAAATAACTTTGAAAGAACCACAATTTCTTATATATTCAGAAAAGGCTTTGTATAAAATTGGAATAAATTGGTATTTTATATTAAGTAGTAAAACTTTTAATAAAGTCACCAGAATTGAAATTTTATTTATTATCCTTTAACAGTTCTAGAATCTGTGCTAATAAGCTTTCTTTCATTTCAGATATTAAGCATTTGAGTCTTTCTCTGTCTTTGTCTCTTTCTGTCTCTCTTGCTCACTCGCTTGCTTGCTTGCTTTCTCTACCTGGCTTTGTTTTCCTTAATATAGCTAGAGACCTAAAAGTGTAATAATTTTTTCTGCTCCTTTATACATTTATACTCTCATGTTTTTTGTTTTTGCCTTACTTCATTCCACTTTAGATTTAGCTTATTTTTTAGCATCTTAAATTTGCGCTTAGGGGATTTTAAATTTTTCTGCTTTTCAAATTTATGGATTTGTATCTGTAAAATTTATTCTTAATATCACTTTATATGTGTCACCTGAATTTTGATACTTGTTTTTTCCATTATGATACAATTCAAAATATTTTTGATCATCAATTTTCTTTTTTGATCCATTGGTTATTTGTTTAATTTAAAATATCTTGGGACACTCAGATTTTTAAAAATTGTTTCCTGAATGGATTCTACTGTAAAAAAGAATATACGATTTAAATATTTAAATTTACTGATACTTGTTTTATATTCTACCTTGTATTCTATATTCCTGAATGTTTACATGTACCTCTGAGGAGTTTCATTTTGGTCTTGATATGTGTAGTATTCTAGAAAACTTAATCAAACCAGTTTGTTAGCAGTGTTATTCAACTTTCTTACTAATATTTGTGCCCCTTCATTGTCTTAGCTCTTGATATTGAAATATTGAATTAGATATCCAAATATAACTGTGTATATGTAACTTTATAATTTAACTTCACTTTTATAATTGTTTACTATTTCACTAGATCTGAAAATAGAGATTCTCAGGTAAATATTTAGCTTGCAGCATGTTAAAACAAGGAAAATACTTAATGAAATTTTCTTTTTTAAAGTTCAAACCAACATACATTAATGAAAGATTCATATGTAGGTTATCAAAATATAAAAAAGAAAATGAAGATAAAAACAATGGCTTCTGCTTGTGGAAGGATGGAATTTTAGTCAGGAAGAGCCCACAGTGGTGCTTGGCTGACAAAAATGTTCTGTATTTTGTATAGGTGGTACACAAAGGGGAACTGAGGAAAAAAATGGTAAAGGGTTTCTTCGAGCAGGTCATAAATCAGTACTAATTCTAAAGTGGTTTCAGGCTCCACCAAGGGACTGTAGAGGTAAAAGTTTCATAGACTGAATGCATAAACAGAATGAAAAATCATTTGATTAGCTGAAGCTTGAATATTTGGTTTATTTGGATTATTCTGATTAAATAGCTACTTCTTAGCCATATATGATTGGCTAAACTTAAGTTGTATTTTGTTTATGCAGGAACCCTACTACATTAGAATCATTCAGTTTGTCTTTCCATGAAGTCATTTGAACAGTGATTGCATCAGTGCTCATTTTATATTCCTTCTTTTCACAGATAGGCTTTATGCAGCACACTGTGTGCATAGCATATCTTACTCATTACAACATTTAATGCACATGTATACACATGTCAATAATGTTGAAATTGCTGGAAAAAGATAATTCAACTTGGACTTTTGACCTGTCAGGTGACATTAGGAGGAAATAATTGATCTTTACAGTACCTGTAGGCTCCTGTGATGTCTATTTTGCTGTTGACATGACACAGACCTTAACCAAAACATCGATTTTCAGAAGCTTTTATATTTTTATTCCTTTAGTGTAATATTATCCTTGGCTGTTTCCCTCTTGAAATAAAGAAATTCCTTTAAATGAAAGTAGTAGAAGAATCTTAATGTATTCTGTTACATTCTTCCTTTTCTAATTTCAGCATTTTTCAACAAAATATCAGACTACATATCTCTGTTTAGATCAAAAGAACCTTCTCATGCTTGGTATGTGTACTCACTAACAGATCTAATCGATATCATTTTATCTTGCACCGTATACATACTTTTTCCTTCCTTACTTCCTAGTGGGAATTGCTACAAAGCAAGTCTGAGAACTTGGGATAAGATTGTTTAAAAGTCCACGTTCTAGTCAACTTCATTGCAGAGAAATATGCAAACTATTATAATTAACTCTGAAAATGTTGCTCATAGTGCAAAAGATGTCCATTATGTGGTGTTCTAGGCTTTTATGGCTAATTAGCATGAAAGTATAAAAAAATGACTTTAACTTTTTGAAAAATACCTTTCTTTTCTCCAGAATGTTTAGTCCACTTTAGTTAACAAATAAAGAATTCTAATGTCTAGTCATGTAAAGGTACCATTCTATGTCTCCCTCTTATTACTGTGATGTAACATTATCTAAGTTATTCATGCAAATATTCAGCCCATGTACTCAGTGGAAGAACTAGTCAGTTTTGGACGCTGGGTTATGAGGTCAAATGCTTTGAGTGACCCACGGAGAAGATGCAGAATGACAACAAAATTAGTTCCAACACATTAATAGAGATAAGCATGAGGCATGAAAAGTTGTTATGGATTTATTTATTTCGAAGTTTTGTATCAAACAATCCAATACAAAAAGGCCTCTGTAGTGTAAGTTCATAGTCAAGGAAAAGGAATATAAGTGAAAATGGCCTTTAATCCATCATACTTGCTTCACTGATTCTTCATCCATTTTTTGTCTTGTAAGAAAGCCTGTGATAGGATACGGACCCTTCTAATACCAAAATGGCATGTCTTACATCCATTGTGCAATGTTTAGTGCAGAAGGATATTATTCAGAGTTATTGATGCCACACATTTTGTTAACAAAATAATCAACAAAAAGATGTCAGTTATTTCAGATGAGAAACTGAACAACAACGTATGTTCCCTGTAAAATTTTGCAAGCTTTTTGTATTTTAGGTGTCTCATATAAGATAAACCATGGTATATTTAAGATTGCATGTCTTCTTTATGCTACTTAACACTATGGTCTCAAGGTACATTCATTTTCTGACAACTGTCTCCAGTTTATCTTTCTTTTATGGTACAGTAGTAATCCACTGTGTATAAATACCACATTTTCCTTATTCATTTATCTATTGGCTGACATATAGGCTGTTTCTAAGATATAGCTATTATATATTGTGCTTCTATAAACATAGACATGCATGCAACTCTGTAATATGTAGTCCGTAACTCTTTTGGGAAGATATCTAGAAGGAAACTATCTTAATGAAACAGATTTTCTAGTTTTAGTTTTCTGAGAAATCACCACACGGATTTTCACAGTGATTGTACCAATTTCTAGTGTGAACAGCAATGAAGAAGGGTGCATTTTTCTCTGCAGCCTTGCTACCTACCACTTGTTATTTGATATCCTGATGATGACCATTCTTTCTAGAATAAGATGGAACTTCAATGATTTTTTTAATTTGCATTTCTCTAATACCAGTGATGTCACATGTTTTTTCATGTATTAATATTCATTTGTGCTCTTTCTCCTGAAAAGTATCTATTAATTTCACGTGGCAAATTTTTTATCATGTCTGTTATTTTGATGTGTTTGTTTGAATTCTTTATATATTCTAGGTATCAGTCCTCTGTCTGAGGAATAGATGTCAAAATTGTTTTCTCATTCTATAGGTTTTCTCTTCACTGTTGATTATTTCCTTTTCTGTGCAAAAGCTTTTTAATTTCATCAGATCCCATTCATTGATTCTTGGTTCTGCCATTGGGTAATGTTCAGAGAGTCCGTGACTGTGCTTATGTCTTCAAGAATTTCACCTATTTTATCTTCCCAAAGATTAAACTGCTGCATGGTATCACACCAGGGCATAATTACTGAATCCTATATCCAAGATTTCTGACTGCAATTTTGGCAATAATTTCAGGGAGTTAAGTTGTAGCTCACATTTCTATTCTAACATGGATCTCACTTTTTATTGTATTCTATTTAAAGTAAAAACAAAGTAGTAAGAATACAATTCACATTAGACTATACAAGGACTATCAGACACCATGCAGTGTTACAAAGAATGATGTAATTATATAATCTGAATCAAGATTACATCACTCAAGTTTTCCTCACTCTAACAAATATCTGAGAAGATTAACTTACACTAGAAAAGGATTTAGCTCACAATTATAGAAGTTTCAGCCCATTGATTCATTAGTTTGGGCCTGTAGTAAGGTAGTATACCTTGGCAGGAAGACATGGCAGCGAAAGCTACTCACCTTATGGCAGCCAGTAAGTCATGAGAGTAAGAAAGTGGAGGGATTTCAGTATCCTCATCAAGGCTCACCTTTTCAAGATTTTACCTCCTCTCCATAATGCCATGGGCCAGAGACTAAACCTGTAACACATGGGCCTTGGGGGACACTTATGCAAACTATAGCACAGAGGTAAGGAATAGTAAGATGAACATAATGACACATATGCCACACAGAAATATCAATTATTGTAAGAAGAACTATAACAATTGATAAAGACTCAGTGGTTAAAGTGATACATATACCACTGACTTTAAAGAAACATCCAAAGTCTAGAGACTGAAAAGATTTTTTTTTCATGCAGACAAACAGAAAGTGAATCTCAGGGCACATATAAACAGACATTTCGAATTTTTTCCATCTCAAGAACGGGTAAACATTCTGCACATATCCAAGATAAAAACTAGGTATGTATGTATATGACGTAATTCTTGCTGTATCAAACAAGTAGCTTCATTAAATGTTAAATTCTTCCAAAAACTGTTAGTTATCAATTAACTATCTTAAAACTTAGAACTATCCATTCAACAAGTATTTATCCACTTCTCATTATAGAGGTTTCCAGTTTAGGAGGAGAAGCAAAACCACTAAGCAATTACAAAGAAGAAATAATACCATGCAGACAAAACATGAAAAAGTAACTGCCAACTACCTCAAAAACAGAAAGCAGCACAAAAGACCTGATACCTAATTTTATACTTAAAATATTTGAAGGGTGCAGTAAAGCAGAGTAACTCCTATCTACGAAAGTCATTAAAAAGAGAAACAGTAAACTCAGTCGAAGTACCAGGAATATTGCTTTGCTAACATGTAGAATGTTACTAGAGGGATGGTAACAGTTATTTGGGACAAGTGACCACTACTGTCACCACTGCAATTGCCCTAGTTTGGCCTTGTCCCTGAGATTTAATTCTCTGTGGTCCCTGTCTTGAAATGCATTATCATACTGTCTTTGAATTTGTGTCTTGTAATTGAATTCTGATGGGACAATAGCATGTGCACCAAGGCTTTACAACATTGGCCCACAGTGAGTTCTACCTTCCACTGTATCTTTGACCCTCCTGAGAGGGTTTTCAGCCACAAGATCCCCAATTCCTGATGCCCTCGACCCCAAGAAATTCAATGATTCCTACCAATCTCTACAACTGGAGGAAACCTTGATTCTGGCAGGTCAAATGAACTTGGGGCTGTCACCACTGAGGTGAGTTGAGCAGGTGACAAGGAGGTAGTAAACCTGTCACCTAGCCCCCATCTAGGTATTTAATGCATCTCAGATTGAGGTGTCAATAACTTCAAAAGTCATATGTCCCTTGTGGGTCTGGGTGGGGGTCTCTGGAGAGAGCACATACCTAGCTTAACTTTGCTGACCTCCAGCCAGGACACAACACTTTTGTCTAGAAGCTGATGAGAGCAGAATAAAATAGCTAAGAAGGATCATGCACCAGCATGTACCAAATCACAAAGCACTGTCCTCAGTGCCTGTCCTGTTCTGTACTTGCAACATGTCCAGAGAATCATGACCTTAAGTACCCAAAACCAAAACAAACAAAGCTATTTTTATGGACCAAATGTGTGCTTCTGAGATTTGTATGTTGAAATCCTGACTCCATGTGTGATATTTGGCAGTGGAACAATTAGGGGGCAATTAGGCCATGAGGGTGGATCCTTTATAATAGTGCCTTTACAAGAAGAAAAGATGAATCTCTCTCTCTCTCTCTCTCTCTCTCTCTCTCTCTCTCTCTCTCTCAGTCTGCAACTCAGAAGAATCCCTCACTCTGATTTTAGACTTCCATTCCCTAGAAATGTGAGAGTTAAATTATTTTTGTTGTATCATGTCTATAATACTTTGTTATAGCAACCCAAACTGAGAGAATCAAGAAACATCATGACAATTTTTTAAAAGTCTCTAATTTTGATTCAAAGGCTAATATTCCTTGCCACATACAAATTCCTGTCAAAAGTCTGCCCATTTGTCTTGAAGTGGAATTGGTCCCACAGTATGTGCATTCAACTCCTGGAAGACAGACTAACCTTTGATCTGCTTCCTGGCTGCCTCTATACTGTTGACTTGTTTGTTTGTTTGTTTGGTCTATGCTGTTGCTATTTCTGTGTGATTAGAAAGCACTGGTGACAATGCCATGGCCCTTCAAAGTAATCTGATATGTTTTTAACTAGTAGTAGTCTGACAGTTGTGCCCTCAACAGTGGATAGACTGCTAAGGTTTCCAGCTCATACTTCCACCACCTGCAGGTACCTCCTCTTATTAAATATTTAAAAGACTTTCTCAAAAATGTAGAAAGAATAAGATGTGTTATGTACATAAACCACAACTACAATGAATGTAGCCATGTACTGCAAATGTGTACTAATAAAAATAAGCATTTAAAAGGATGGGGTATGATGTATTCAAAAGAGATATAACACAGTTATATTTAACATGAAAAACTGAGTAGTTCTTTACCTAAAACCATGTAGGCTGTGACATAAAATCATAAAAGCTGGAGTCACTGGCTTACAAACCAACCAGTTGAATATTTTCAATATTCTATTTCTTTTTAGAAAACTGAGTAGTTCTTTACCTAAAACCATGTAGGCTGTGACATAAAATCATAAAAGCTGGAGTCACTGGCTTACAAACCAACCAGTTGAATATTTTCAATATTCTATTTCTTTTTAGATTCATTGTTCCTGGTTTTAATTATAGAGTTTTTATTTTTTAATTTGTTTTGCTATACTTTTGTAAGAAAGCTTTCTCCATCTTCAAAGGGCATTTAGTTGGACAAGTATTACCAATAAAACAGTAAAATAACAAAAAAGTGTGTAGTAAAAATATTTCTTCTGTATCTCACTCACTTCTTCCCAGTATACACAAATAAATAGGACAGTTTCATCACTGAATATGACCAGACCTTAAAAAGAATATCTTCTTTGGATGAGGACCAGAACTAGAGAATGGAGAGTTAAGTAGACCTGTTCTGAAAAACTGATATTCTACCCTGACAATTTCTAGGCACAATGTTCTTCTTTTCCCTTCACAGAAGTCCTAGTCATAAGCTCGGTCAGTTTATTCTGAGTAGTAACTTGGCCAAAAGGAACATAGAAAGGTTCAAATTTAAATTTTGTTCAGCATTTGAATTCCTTTCTTAAGTAACCTGGTTGTAGATCATGAGGGCAATGACCACTTGGTTCAGTACATTCTTTAGTCCATTTATGTGGAACAAACCGAGGAACATAATGGATCTCTGAGTTCACAAAAATACATTGGTTTCCCTTACACCTAACCCTTCTGAACAAAACCTCTGCAAGAATGTAGAAGATGACAGGGGTAAATTTTTAAATTAAGGAAGAGAATAATTTTATGGTGGTGGAGGGAGAGCAATAGTCCCCACACCTAGGGAAGGAGGTGGCATTGTGACCAAAGTTTGGTCACCGTTTCCCTTGATGTTACTGCAAAATCTACAGAAAACAGCTGGAAATGGCTCCAACTGCTGTATTTGTCATGGAGGTGGGGGTGGACTTTCCCCTCTCAATGTTTATCCTACTGCATTGTGTTGGCTGCTGCTTGGTCATTCCACAAGACTGACCAGTGCCCCAGATTGTGGTTCACACAAACAGAATAGGTTGGGCCAATTGCACTTATATAGTCCCTAGAAGATAAAGAATTAGGGAGAGTAGGAGAATGAGGGGGGACAATCAAGTTATATCATATGATGAATGTGATCATTATGTATACCTAAAGTGTACCAATAAACTTAACTAAAAAAAAAAGAGAGAATTAGACTTGATTTTTCAAACTAAAGTGGGAACCCAAAGGTCACCACCAGCCAGAACTACACATTAGAGGTGCTGTTTGTCAGATGTTTTCCTCTGAATGGATGTCTCACTTGAGGACTTTAGGATGGCACTTAAGAACACTCTGTCCACCCAGGGTACCATGTGTGCCTGGAATAGTACTTGGGTGGAGTCCAAGCTTAATAATGTTTCTAGGACAATATAGAATTTTAAGCATCCCTAGCATTAATGAAAATTAATAATTTCATAACTTTCACAAAATTATAAAATAACTTTTATCAGAAAAAGCTTAAGAAGTAATGAATTAATTTTTCTTTTTTGTCTGTTGTCTTAAATTCTGACTTTTTTCCCCAATCACATACATCATTCCATTCCTTTGTAATGGATCAAACCTCACAAAATGAAATTGTTGATGAGTTGCATATGTACAATCTTTTAATGTTGTATATGGGACATGTGACTATTTAAATTTTAATTTTTTATGACATAAAATTAAAAATTTCATTTCTGTAATTGCATTAGCAACATTTCAATAGCTACTGGATTGCACAGCAGAGATGCAAAATCTTTCCATCACTGCAGAAACTTCCATTGTCTAGTGTCTAGAGTAACAGGTGTCCTTGCCAACTCAAATTTCTTAGTAATGGATATTTGAAGAATATTAAATGTGCCAGTAGCTCCCACACCTGGGGAATGTTGCATGACAGCAATTAACATCTTGAAAATTGAAATGCTAAATATTTTGTGGAAGTGATAATCTATTTTGAGAATCACTCAAAAATACTAGTCTCAATTTAGTTTTGAGTTTAAATATAAAATTTATAAGACCTTTTTATTACAAAAGTATAACGTAAAATTTGTTCATATTTAGCTTTTACTTTGAGAAGGGGCATTTGAACCACATTTATATACTATATTTCCCAACCTAGGAGCCTAAATAATATTCTCCATGCTCTCATGGCACCTTTGAATTAAAATAATAAAATTATTAGATGGACATAAATGTTACATACATAATCATTACTTCTCGCTCCTACCCACCCTCACTGAAGGATCTTTGGACAGCATTTTAAATTGCAGCATATTTTTTTGTCTTACCCACTAAATGTGAAGAGCATGAAGACAAAATACTACAAACACACTGACAACTATGTTCTGGACACCTACAAAGTGCTAATGAGCTCTCATCATCTTTGACCATAAAGCATTTGAAAAACAAATGTATAAGTATATGGTTACCTCAGTTAACTGCTTTTCTTTCTTATATATTTATTTAGCACTACTATTGGTAGTAGATTAGTTTCTACCAAGTGTTTACTTAAATTTACTTTAGAGCAAGTGTCAAACTTCTGTATAGACTATGGTAGACAAATGCAGTGGATTTTGTCTTGTTGGGAACAGTTAGCCATGTCTACAGATTCTTTTTCATTGTCATATCTAGTAGGACACTACTGGCCAGAAATGTTGCTAAAGATCTTAAAATACATACAATAGGCTGTCAAAACATAGAATTATCTGGTCCAGTACTTCAATTGTAGCAAGGTTGAGAAATACTGATATAGATAGAAAATTTAATTCAGAGTTAGTGGCCTCCTGGTGTTTAAAAATGTGCCATAATTTTTGGACACTTATACAATATGGTTTATGTTTGTATGTGCAAATGTAGAGCAGGTGGGAAAGGCTTAGCTTTCAGTAAACTGTCAAGGAGATTATGAACCAGTGACATAGATAATGGACATACTATCCATTCTCTGAACTTTGCATAGATCCTCACTTTTGCAGTAGCTTTCCACTAATTTGCTGAAGAATACACTTATTTTCCTATACAAATTATTTAACTTACTAGTTCAACCTGTGATCCCAAGAAGACTATTTGGCCACTGGGAAATGGAAAGCAGTTGTGCAAAAGCTGGAATGCAATGCGGACTACATGAGCAGGTGAAACCATATGAGAGGAGTGCTTTAAGATATTACAGGAGGTTTCAACCAGAAGCAAGCCCACCTTGCCTCCCTGGTGAGTCTGCGCGACCGTGCAGAACCCAGGGAGAGAACTATGTGCCTGTGTGAACCCTCCATGTTGGGGCGAGAGGCAGCAACCAGAAGCAAGCCTGCCTGCCTCCCTGGTGAGTCTGCATGACCGCGAGGACTCCAGGAGGTGAGAAAGAGGTGTGTCCCATAGGCCTGCACGGGCTATGAATCAAGGACCTCTCCCCCACCCCGTGAGCATCCTGCTTGCTTGCAGGCCCTACTGGGTTCATGGCAACTGGGGTACATAAAGCAACTAAATGCTTGTATTGTTGGATTGTTTTGCAGGCCTGGTGCCCACAGTCTCAGCATTTCTTGGGTAGATGACATTTTCTAGTACGGCAAATAGGTGAGATTGCCCTCTGTCTTGTCTTTGAGCTCCAATATTGTTGTCATTGCTTTGCTTAATTTTGTTTAATTTTCATTTCCTTTTTTTTTCTTTATTTCACATCCTGTTTTTATTGATTTTATTGTGTTTTGTTTTTGGTTTGTTTTCGCTATGCCTGATGGAATGGTCAACTATTCTGAAAGTAACAAGATACACTATATTAGCTATTGTTTTCATAGTGTCTCTCTCTGAAGTTCTATGCCAGTTCTACTGCTTTGTTTTGATTGTTCTGTTATCTTTTGTTGGATTTCACTATCTTTGAAATAAAAATGAATAAATAAATAAATAAAATAAAAAATAAAAAATAAAAAGAAAGCAAGATATTATAGGAGGAGTTGTATCCCTCCCAAACTTTATATATTGAATATTTCACTACTAGTACCTTGGAATCTGAACTGACTTTAAAGTAAAATTGTTTTCAGTCCAATCTGTTAGGATGAGGTCATACTAGAGTAAAATGGACCCCTAATCTAATATGACTAATGTCCTTACTCAAAGGAGAAATCTAAACAGAGATGTGCACATGAGGAGTACACCTCTTGAAGATCCAGGCAGAGTAGGGGTGAAGCTTCTATGAGACAAGGAACATCAAGGATTGTCTGCAAACCTAAGAAAGTAGGGAATGGCTTAGAATTGTACCTTCTTAATAATCCCTCAACTGCATTACTGACTTGGATGTCTCATCTGCAGAACTACAAGACACTATTCAGTTACACAGTTTGTGATACTTTGTTGTGGCAGCTCTCATGAATGTAGGAGAGGCCATATTTCCCCTTTTGTCTGACAATTCACTTACTATATACTCTTTTCCCTCTGATATTACTCTCCCAGATTATGTAATTAAAATTAGTAACAGTATACTCTAGCTCTAATATATATAATAAGAATTACTATGTAATTTACCATAGATGCCCTGAGAATTCAAGGCCAGCCTGGGCCACATAGTAAGTTCAAGGCCAGCCTGAACTACATAGTAAGACCCTGTCTCAAAACTCATATAGATTATATTAATTGTCTTACAGTTTACTAAAATGTTTGATTCTATCATTGTTTCTTATATACACAAGAATTAATGGGTTTGAAGAGGTTAAGAAACTTGCCCAACAGCCAGATGGTCAGACAATACAGAATAGTATGAGAATTTGAAAGTAGGCAGTCTAACTTGTGCTTTGCTCTCTTTTTGGCTTTCGGCTCTCAGGTTGACAAGCATGAGTGGACATTTGAACAGCACTAAATTCTGTAATTGTCTGAGTTCCTGAATTTGGATCTATTTCACTGGCTCTAACTTTTACCCTGCACCTATCACAAGCCTGATCAACCACTGCCTTCGAATGCATTGTACTCTTTAATCTCATTTTTCTACTGTTTCTTATACCAAATGCTTCTCCTGATTCCTTAGCTATGCTGTTGTTTAGAAAACCAAAACTTTCAACATTATTTATGATTTCATCGTGTGACACATCCACATGCATGTATATACAGGTACATATAGTATGCCTATGTATAGTGGCACCTATAAAGCCATCCTACTGTGTAATTTATTATTCAGAGGTGGAAGAGAAAATGTAGGATTCCAAATATTTTGTTTTCAATTTTAGAGGAAAACACTACTATTACCGATTAAATATATGTCTACTTTAATTCTAAAGAAATATTGAATATTTCAAAATAAAATTTTGAACTTAAATATTTTAAAGCACTAGGATTATTAGTTTTTCATTTACTAAAAAACAACTGGACAAGAAGAAAGCAAATATGAAGC
Organism: Dasyprocta punctata; assembly: GCA_004363535.1. NCBI lineage: Eukaryota > Metazoa > Chordata > Mammalia > Rodentia > Dasyproctidae > Dasyprocta > Dasyprocta punctata. Next base: position 6,447 of record RJWM01032450.1, on the reverse strand, counting down.
TATTTGGCGGCTCCTCAATGATCTGTGAATTTAAATTGGGATTTTTTATCTTCGTAGTAAAGATAAAAATTCTCCAAATTTGTGAAACCAGAGGTTCAATGTATTTTAAACTTGTCTCATAAAATCTTTTCTAATTTTGTTGGATATATTCTCAAATAATGATAGGTAAATTCTATCAAATGAATTGTCCTAAAATAAGAGATTAAATAACTGGTTTGTTTGGTATGTGTGTGTGTGTGTGTGTGTGTGTGTGTGTGAGATCAACCAAAAGAGGTTCATAGATTGTGAAGATCTACCCTGCTCAGATTCTTATTTTGACATACAGACTAAATCCCAGTAGTAGTAATATACATTGTAAAGACCTAAGGGCTGCATATAATGGTGAATGCCTATTATCCCAGCACACAGGAAGCTGAGGTGGGAGGATCACTGAGAGTTCAGGGCCACCCTGAATTATATAGTCAGTTCAAGACCAGTTGGTCAGCCTGAAGTACATAGCAAGACTCCATGAAAAAGGGAAAGAGGGTAGAATTTGTCAAATTTCCTTTTTTCTATGAAGAAATGAATATCACGTATACTACATAGAATATTTCAATATGAATTAGAGTGATGTGTCTTTATTTTCAACTAGTTTCATCATTCCAATTCAGTCAAATTGTCAATATAATCAATTGATGAAATAGTTAAAATCAAAGCAGCTGACCAATAAAACTGATGCATTTGAGAATTTATTTTTTATGTGTTAACTCCTGTTGATAGATATCTTCTCTTTTTCCCAAAGCACATATGCACAAACACATAGACATACACCCACACCTTACTCTATGTTGAACCTTACAGTTTTTTTCCTGGAAAATATTTTTCCCTTCAAGCAAGTATAAGTTTTCAAACAGCCCTCAGACCTTCCTTATAGTCTCAGACTTCCTATCCACGTTGAAACACCCAATCAAATGTTACCACTTCCCAGACATGACTGCAGGGGGTAGTTCTGGTGCTGTGCAGCACAGAGGACAGCTACAGTCTGCACAATTAATTATTATAAATTTCAAAATAAGTAAAATATACATATTGGCTTCCAATATGTAGAAATGATAATACTTGAGGAGATGGAAATGTTAATCACCATGATTTGATCATTATCCTTTATATGTATGTATCAGATTAAAATGATATGCTCTACAAGTATATAAAAACTTATTTATCAATTAAAAACTGTCATCACATTCATGATGCCTGGTCTGTTTCTGTTTTTGTTGTTGATTCACATAAAGAAGCATTCTTATTCTATATTGCAATTAACAAAACATAGTTTTCTGGCTAGCAATATGTAACATTCTTGAGAGTTTAGTGTAATTTGTCATAAAATTCTTTGTTGCTTTCAAGATACAGCCTCCATGAAAATCGTTTCTACCAGTCTGCTACACCACAAATGGGAAGAGACATGGTTTATTGAGGTAGAATGCCTGATCTAATATCAGATGAGTAAAAAGATATCTGCATTAGAGTGAAAAATGAACCTGCACTATACCTAGGACATTTGCTGAACTCAGGAGATTATTGACTGTGCAATTCTTCCTCCTACTATCAGTTGCTATTCAGAGATTTAAATTTCCTGAGAGGGTGAAAATACTTGGGAGGGCATCACCCATGAAACTGCAGAAATGCCCAATTCCAAACTTGATGCAGTATCAGCATATTAAGTCACTTATCAGGGTCATTAGTAAGAGACTAATAATTAGAACTTACTTTGTTAAAAAAATTTTGAAGATTGTATCTGAGCTCTCACTAGGATTACAAAGTAAGCAATAATTCCTCTGTCAAAGGAAATTGGTAAAAGAGAATGGTTTGCTTGTGTTCTTATTTTTAGAAATTATTCTGGACCACACAATTCCCAGTCAGATTTCTAAAATACATCAGTGGAGGAAAAAATGTATTGTAGATGATTCCATTTGAAAAATAAAGCAAGGATAAAAGTATAAATCACAAAGTTTAAAACCTAAATAAATTTTATTTATTTATTCATTTATTTATTTATTTCGGTAGCAGGAATCATACACACAACCTCATGCTTGCAAGCCAGGCACTGTGCCTCTAGGCTGTATCCTTGGTTCTCAAAACTTGACTAAATTTGAAAGTCACTTCTAAGATTCGACAAGGATAAAAAAAAAATACCTCTTTTATTTAAATTGCTTGATTCCCCACTGCTTAACTCTGCAATGTGTAAAATAAAATAGATTCAGTTAAAGATCTTAGGAAATCTAGAATAGCAGGAAAATCAATAACTTGACCCAGATAATATTGTAAAAGATGTTTGTTGAACCCCCTCTATATCTTAAGAATCTATCAGAACTACCACCATCACAAACTCGTATTTTATTTTCTCTAAGCGAGCACAAGAAATCCAAGCTTTTCAGGGTAAGCATTGGCTCGAGGTTTCTTAATTTAATGCTTCCATTTGACACATCCTTTCCTTCTAGGTCTTTTGCATGTGTTCCTTTAAATGTTTCATCTGTGTTTCACACAGTCTGCCATATTCTCATTCTCCTCGTCTTGACTAAAATAAATTGAGCTATGTTCCCAAAGGACCTATCAAATGGAGTCTTTTCGTTCTGTTTATTTTCTTCCTGTTTTAGGGCAGGTATTGTGTTATGACTCCTTACTACCCATTATTGCTTTGAAAATATTTAATTCCATCTTACCTTATTTTTCACGAACCTAGGTCTTTTGACTTTCATTGCATGCTGCGTGTTCCCCTGTATTTCTGCTCTCTTGACTCCTTGGTCACTGTCCTTCATTCATTGCAGACTCACATGCTCCTTTCTACCTCTGGCCCTGTCATATTCCTGAAAGTTTAGCCCTCCAAGGCAGTGATACACACAAGTCAAACATTTCATTATCAGCTCACATACTGCAACCTTTAATGCCAGTAACCTTAGACATTCATTCCCAAGTCATGTCCTGGATCATATTCATTATATTACTATAATATAATCTGATCAAAGTCAAAGTTTTCAATCCATATACCTTTACTTCATCTTCATTGATTTTTCCATGATATTTAACATGTCAATTACTCCCTCTTCCCTAAAATATTTCCTTGCTTTATCAATGCCATTTGTTCAGCTGTTGACTCATGTTTTTCTTTTCTTTTTTGAAATTTGGGCAGACTTCTCCTTTTCATCTCATTTACAATATACCTCACTCTTCCTGTATCTGCTTCAACACTTTATGTCGATTTTCTTCAATGTTATATCTTGAGCTCTATTCTCTTTTCCATTAGTGCTTTCTTGTGATGTTATCATCCACCCTGTTTATATTAAACACAATCAAATGTGATGACTTTCCTGTTTTATGTTGCCATATCTGGGTCAAATCACTCACTGAAGTCTATATTTGTACATAAAATGGTTCATTTTATTGACAAGTCCAAGTTACACCCAAAATGTTCTCATTTACAAAATCGTTTTAGCAACCAATCATTTCAGTTAATGGTATCACCATATCTTATCTACTGTATATCACGACCTATTACTCAAGTAATCAACTAAGAAGCTGAAGTCTTCCTTCTTTTCTGTTACCATTGTTCATCAAAACCATTAGTTTACCATCACGTCTTCTTGGATCTGCCTCAAAAATAAATCTCAAATTCATGGATTTTTCTCATAATTTTCATACTACCAACATTGTAGTTCAAGCCATGGTTACCTGATACCTGACAATTGGTGTGCAGATCTATCTATCTATCTAAAATTGTTTTTATCAAATTTGACTCAACATGGAAACAAAATGCTGACAGCACGACAGACCAAATAATGTTAACCCTGTGCTTAAAATAATTATGACTTCCATCAACTTGGAATAAAATTCAAATTTTTTATTCTGATCTAGACCCTGAACAATTTGGCTCCTGCATGCATGGTTAGTTTTATTTCATACACTCATATGCCTTGCTACTCTCACAGTAGATTTTTCTTTCCCTTCCTTTCTTCCTTCCTTCCTAACCCCCTTACTTCCTTCCTTCTTTCCTTCCTTTTAAAAATCAGTATTATCACTTCCAGGAAGATGGCAGAGTCGTAGGCAGCAGAAAAAACAGCCTCTCTGAGAGACATCATCTAGATGCGGGAATATACCATCTTAAGGAAGACAAAAAGGAGGAAAGTGGGCTCCATAGACTCAGGAAGAGTCTGAAGTTTGAATCAAAGCCCACAGAGAGAGTAAAAAGAAAGTCTTCAACAAAGAAGAAGGCAGTAGCTGGCGGTGCCTTTGCCCTGAGTCAAACTACTGCATGAAGTGAGCTGTTGGAACCTGGGGGCACACAATCACAGTGTTGTTGGTGGCTAGTGACCCTGAGAACCTCTGTGGAGTGATTTGGCAGTGGAGGAGAGCAGTGGGTGTGGAGGACTGTGCTGGCTGGCACTCTTAGCTGGGTGCAGACCCATGGAAATTGCTTGGACTGTGGCAAGCCCAATGAGTCTGTTCTCAGAGCAGGCCAAGGTTGTCTACTACTCTACTGTTGAGCAGTTGCTGGCTTGTGGGGACATGGTGCCACAATTTGAGTTGCAGTTTCCACAGATTGTCTACTAGTGAATCCAGAGAGAATCCTGGAAGTGAACTTTTTATTTTTTTCTCTTTTCTTGTTTATTTGTTTTGTTTAGTCTGTTTTTTTATCTTTGTATTTGTTTTGTTTTGTTTTTGAGTATGAATGTGGGTTCTGCCCTCCTTCTGGGTGTGACTTTGTTCTGCTCTACTTTTTGAATCTTTTGGTTCTGTTTTCCTTCAGTCTTCTGCATCGGTTTCCCTAAGTTGGTGGAACCCATCTTTGTCCTCCAACCTACTTATAGTCTCTTTCTCGTTTCCCAGTTCTCTTTCTTCTCTTAAATCCATTTTGGGTCCTTACCCTTGAGAAAAGAATTGACATACTGCAGACTCATGTATTATATATGATTGTTCTGCATTCTGTTGTATGGTCACAAATTCAGTTTATACAGTTGAGGGTTACAAATCAGGCGTTGGCTCAGTTTATTGTTTTGTTGGCTGTGTTTGGTACTGTGGGTGCCACAACAGCCAAAATTAACACAATTGTTCTGGATAGCTGTTGGCCCTGATGGTCCAGGACTGATATTGACTGGGGGGTCACAGACAGTGCTGAGGCACAGTGCCAAAGAACCAGGGACTGGGCTAGGTGAGTAATAGCTTCTCATCTTTAATGAACTGAGGAGGTGGGATCTTCTAATAGACTCAGAGCCCAAGAACCAGCTACACCTGGAAGATACCTCAGAGAAGTGATCACCACCTGGATGTCCTTGATACCACCAATAAAGCAACCCATCATAGGCAACTAACTAGCAGGTATCACTCTAGGAATTAAACTAAGAAAGAAAAGAAGTGAGAAGACACTTAAATAGGACACAACGTCAGATACCCAGTTCACCAAAAGCAAACCCAGGGGGCAATAAAGCTGGAAAATCCAAAAGCCTCCTACCAGGTCTCTCCAAAGCGGTAACAAAGCAATTGAATGAGGCTCTGGAAAAAATGAAATTAGAAATAACCTCTCAAATAACCACAGAGATTACCAAAATGCACGCCATGCTTAGCCATGTTAGAGTAGACACAGACAAAAAAATAAATGAGCTTAAGCAAATTATGGAAGCACAACATAGGAAACAAATGGATTCCATAAAACAGATTCAAACAGATATTCAGTAGAATAAAAACTCCATTGAAAGTATTTGAAGCAGATTAGGCCAATGTGAGGATAGGATCTCAGGTACTGAAGACAGGCTTGCAGGTAGTGATCAGCAAAAGAAAGATTTCTCAAAACTAGCAAGGGGACATGAGAAATCAACCCAGTAGGTGCTTGATGAGATGAAGAATAACTTAAGATTAATTGGAGTCAATGAACAAGCAGGAGATACCACAAATGACATTAAAAACATACTCACAAATATTGTGACAGAAAACTTTCCCTGTAGAGAAAAAGAATTTGACATACAAATAAGTGAGGCATATAGAACTCCAATTAGCAATGATAAAAAAAATCTACTTCCAAGCATATCACAGTCAAGATTCCAGAAATTTAATACAAGAATAAAATTTTAAAAGCTGTTAGGGAAAAGAAACAAATCACTTGTAAAGGAAAGCCCATCAGAATCACAGCTGAGGGCTGGGAGTTTGGCTCAGCAACTTAAGCGCCTGTCTGCCAGGCAAGAGGTTGTGAGTTCAATTCCTGGTGCCACAAAAAAAAAAAAAAATAGAGCTGCTGCAAAATGGCCTACCTGATGACTCCACCATGGGGAGGCTCCCTGGAATATACCTCCCAAATGCTGGAATACAAAATAATACAATAACAGAAAGAAGGAAAGGGGAGGGAGATGGATCCTCTGGACCTAAGAGGAGTCTAGGATGAGAACTGTAGCCCTCGGAAAGAGTAAAAAAAAAAGAAGTAAA
>RJWM01032449.1:0-21483 GCA_004363535.1 Dasyprocta punctata | reverse complement strand
TGGGGAGGGCATAAAGATGGGTGAGACTTGCTCCTGGCCCCCAGTGAACTTCAAACTGAATTGAGGAAAGGCAATACAAACACAGGAAAAGTTAGATAATGATGCAGGATTTAAATAGCAGGCCCTGACAGGACCAGTGAAAAATGTGGGATTTAGGCAACAGTACCTACAGGAGGTCAGAAGAAAAGGTCATTTTAGGCTGTGACAGTAAAGAGAGAAGAAAATGATTTAAAAATAAAGATGGAAAAGGGTAAAGACTTATGCAGAAAGACTGAAGATTGCACTTACTGAAACATTGTTCTGCAACTTCCACCTTACCTTTGCCTCAATTTCCCAATCTGTCTAAGGCATTGATGTTGTGTTACCTCCCAGACTGCTGGAAGATGTGTTGATTGCAAAGCTCTTTGCAAGAGAAGACCTGGTTTTTCCACTGTGTAGAGGAGGTAAAAATGGCACAGCTTTTGAAGGTTTTAGGTCACTAAGGTATCATTTCTATTGTTCAGATTTACCAAATAAGATTACAAGAATCACTGTATTGCCAAATAAATTTGCCTTTTCTTTCCCCAGTAAGGAGAAATTCATAAAAACCTAAAGGAGTTTTAAGCAGACTATTAGACAAGCAAATATACTTCTTTGACAAAATCATTTCTATGCCTATGCATCCTTTCTTACTTACTTCCTTTAGAAATGATCTTGATCGATAAGGAAATGAGGGCTGGGGGTGCAGCTCAGAGGGAGAAAGCTTGCCCAGCATGTGTGCAAAACAGGAGAAGCCAGAGCCAAACCTGGAAGGAAAATATTTCATAACTTTACCTGTCGGCCCATTCTCTTTAAGGAAGTTCAGTGGTAACTGCAGGTTGACTCGTGGCCTCTTTGGGTGAAACCAACCTGGCTTCCACACTTGAGAGGTAGTGGTCTCAGTTTATGAGTTTCCTGGATATAAGGAAATAGGTGGCAGTCATTTCAACCTTAGTGCTAATTGCTTAGGGAATATGAAGGGTGTTCACTGGGCAGGGCAGCAGGTACCCAGCCTCTGTAATCAGTGTGAATCTTACTTAAACAGCCTGTGGCCCTTCAGCATCCCTGTGTGCCTTGTTCATCACCCATCCAAAGCTTTGCATTCAGGGCCTCTTGGGCTGCTGCTGTAATTACAGGAACTGGGCCAGAGAACCATAGGTCTCCTCAGCCTCAAATCCAGGGAGGCTGTGTTTTTTTTTTTTTGTTTTTGTTTTTTTTTTTTTTTTTGGCTGGCTCTATCCTTTCTCTAAAATGGCAATAAGATGGCAAGACTGGAGAATTCTGAAACAGGTTTTTTAATGAGTAGGGAAATCTGTTTTCTTTAATAGATCTATATCCCTATGTGTTTCACTACCCCTGGAAACTGGCAGGGCTTTTTCCTACTCTGGGAAATTGAGAATGTAGAGCTGAGAGAAAGCAGAAGATAAGGAGAGGAAGGTGAGGAAAGCCTGACTTCCAACCACAGAGGAGGGGTAGGGACAGGTAGGATCTGTCAGAGGGATTCTGTGTCCATCTCTGTCCCAATCTAAGCTTAGGACTCTGCATACATAGAGGACACACAGACAGAACCAAATTGGGATGCTGCTGCTCTGATGTTGGGGTGCAGAGGGGAGAGAGAGGAAGAGAGAGGGAGAGAATCATTCCTGATGTGGCTGCCGCCGAGGTCACTGTGGGTGAGGTCTCTGGAAATGGCACACCCCGTTGCCCTTGGTGTAGCTTTCCACTTTCCTCCCAGGACTTCCCTGCTTTCAACCCCCGGCGTGGTGCCTGGCACACACTCAGTGCTTGATAAATGTTTGCTGGATGAATAATTAAAGGAATGAGTGCCAGGGCCAACTCCCTAATTCTGGTCCCCAGTGGAGGATCTGCGATTGGGAATCATTCTGCAGGGAACGTGAATGCCCAGAGAGGATTCATGTCCTGCCTGTGACTTGTAACAACCACAAGCAGTGTGTACCCAGGTGCACAGCAGGCTTTCATCTGGGCTCCTCATGAAAAGGGCTGCAAAGTTAGGATTTTCTCTGGGGACAGCCACAGGATCCTGGAGCCCAGACAGGCAGACAGGTGCTGTTTAGTCCAGATTTGTCTCCTGCGTGACCTATGAGCAGCTGGGCTAGGCTCCCACCACTCACAGCCCGCCCTTCACCATTTCCCCAAATTACCCCTAGTTAGGAAAAAATGAGCTTTGAGCTTCCTGTGTTCCCCAAGGGGAGAAAGCTCCGCATTCCTGGTTCTCTGGCTGCTTCCCACCTTCGGCTGGGTCCTCTGCCCCAAGAGGCAGAATCTGGGAAGGGAGAACTGCTCAGCAGGCAGTGACGTTTATGAAATGACAAAGGAGGAGCCACTAGGCCAAGGGTCAGGAGCCTTGAGAATGATGTGCCCTTTGGCAGCTCATGTGATGCTCCCGCTCCTGTTCCCGTAGGTATTTCTCATCTGTAAAAATTGGGCCGTACTACTGACTTCCTGTCTTACCACACTGGGAGCAAATATGGCCTGAGAGCTGTAGTGTGCCTTGGAAATTTTTACTATTTTGGGGTAAATTTTATTTAGTTTTAAATTTAAAAGGGGAAGATGTTTTGATTGTAAATGGTGATATTTCACTCCTAAAATTTATGAAAATAAGTTTTGCCACCTTTGAAAATGACATACCGTGTTTGATTCTAGGTGCCCAAAACAATTAACCATAATTGGCATTTATGGGCAGTTGTTAGAAAAGTGTTCATTAAGGAATGTCTTTATTGTGAAAAAACGCCCAGAAGCCTGTCTAATACGTGCTGGGCCCTGGGCAGCACTAGTCCTGTACTTCCTTTCCAACCCCACGCTGTCTGCTTGTCTCATGGTTTTGGGCTTTGTAAGTCTGCTTTGCCCTCTCTACCTTGAAGAGTATGCTGGGATTCACTGTGTGAAGTCCCATTGATGGTCTGGCAGATGTTTCTGAGCAGGTTTGTGCTGTCAACACTGTCAACGGGTGCCACATGCAGAGGAAGCCTGGAGCGGCCCTCCATGTGCACCCAGCAGAGTCACCTGGAGGCTTGTTCAACGCAGGTGGCTGACTTTTCCCAGGGTTTCTGACTCCACACCTGACTCTGAGCATTTCTCATAGGTGTGTAGGGGGTACTGCTGCTCTGGGGCTTCCACTTTGACATCCACTGCATGAGGGACACCTTGTTAGACGAAAGCCTCAGAAACTGTTTTGAGCAATCTGTGGTTTTATTCGGTTACTGTGAGTTGTGTTCGGTGATCCAGGTTCCCTTTTTGCTTTGCTTTAGAAATTCAGATTCAGTTTGTAGCTGAAATTTAATAAAGTTTAAACTGTTTACCTTTTAATTGGCCCAGCCCTGCTCTCCTGGTGTCTTCATTCTGATTTCATATTTGTCCCTTGTAATTTTATTACATAAATTCCTATAAAGTGACTGTTTTGTGGAATATAACATATATTGATAAATACGATTCCAGTCAGCATTCTTTTCTTGAATACAAAACCACTATATGCTTTGGGCTGTTCAATATATTAGCTCTGGGTGTAGTTTCCCCAGAAGTGTTGGATTTTTAATAGCAGCTAACCCAAAGGACTGGAAGGAAAAGGATGTAAGACAACAAGAGATAAAGTCCTGAGTAAGAAACATACAGCATTTTAAATTGACCAGTGTGTAAATAATATGATCTACAAACAGAAATATATATCCATAGTCCAAAATTATTTGAAATCTGAAACATTTAGTGTATCAACATGCCACCACAGGTGGAAAATCTCACACCTCACCCTATGTCATAAGTCATGGTTAAAAATATACCATCAGATTACCTTGAGGCTATGTGTAAGATGTATGTGAAACACAAATGAATTACGTTTAGACTTGGGTCTTGTTCTCAAGATACTCATTATGAATATGCAAATATTCTAAAAATCTGAAAATTTCCAAAATCTGAACACTTCTAGTCCCAAGGATTTGGAGAGGGATTTCAGGGGAGGGGGTGGGGGACAGAGAGAGACAGAGACAAAAAGACAGGGAGAGAGAGAGAGAGTGTGCCTTAATATATAGAATGAAGCTATTCACTTTCTTTAACTGTTGAAGGAAAAAAGAAGGAATGGAGTGGTGGTGAAAACAATGAAGAAAGAAACTAATTAAGTAGTTGCCAAACTTTATGTCACCTTAGGAGTTTGTTACATGAGATACTGGTTTTTGAGTCTTGGAGGTGGGGCTGTGTGTGCAGTAAGTACACCAGGACTTTCTGGTCCAGGGCAGCTGAGAGAAGTTCTTACTCCCTTAACGGAAGAGGAAATGGAGAGACAAATGAAAAGCTGAGGCTGTATTGAAAACTTGCTCCAAGTCTTCATTCATTTTAGGGTGAGATGTTCCTGTTCAGATTTCTTGCCACTTTTCCTGAAAGCAGGTAGGGCACCGGGCATGATATCATTCATATCACTCTGTCTTAGATGCAGAAAATACTCATTATATCGGGTAATATGCTTTGTACCCCCAAGTCCTCACATACTTTTGATGGGGCTAAGTCTGGTGCTTGCTTGTGTTTGGTTTGCTGTACCTGCCCAGGGGGTGGAGCCGACATACAATGTAAGAAAAGGGTCTTCTGCTCCCTCCTCTCTCTCTCACCAGCGCGGCTTGTGACTTACAGCTTACAGCCACCATAAACAGCAGGCCCGCCATGCCACACTATCTTAGAGCCAACTTAAGTATAGACTAAAACTCCCAAAAAACTATAAAAATAAACCTTTCCTTCCCTAATTTGGGGCATCAGGTATTTTGTCTCGACAACGAGTAAAAAATAGCTAAGACACTCATGAAATTAGATATACTGTGAAAGTAGTTTGCATTGTGCTTTCCTGCCTTCTGTTTCTCCCTTTCTTTCTCTCCCCTTCTTATCCTCTGTTTCTTTCTCTTCTACTTCTTCTTTTGGCTTAAGAGAAAACAATTTTGAGGAAAGCATGTTATGCTTGATGCATCATGTCAACTTGAGAAGTTTAGAAATTTAACTAAGAGTCTCAACAGGCAGCCAGGGCTCGCTCTTTGTAAATATCCTTGTCCTGTGCAAGAGGAGGGCAAAGAGATTTTGTGAGTGCTGTACCCTCCCTGGGGGTGGGGTGGGGTAGCCTGCCTACAATATAAGGGAGGAAAAGAGGCTTGCTCTTGCCTGCTTTTGTTTTGGATGCTTTTTCTGGCTGCTGCCTTGAAGTATTGCCCTGGTGCCATGCCACTGTGCCTTGGAGCCAGCTGATTATGGACTGAAACCTCCACAAACAGTGAGCTAAATGAACCTTTCTTTTCTTCATTTGGGGTGCCGAGTATTTTGTCCCAGCAACAAGAGAAAAGTAAATGAGATAACATTTGGTACCAGTGAAGTGGAGACATTTCTGTGACTGTACCTGACCACATGGCTTAAGAGCCTTTGGAAATGGCTTGTGGGAAAAGTTTGGAAAGGTTTGAAGATGTTATCTGAAACCATACAGCTGGAATGCCTTAGGCTGTTCTGTATGGAGATTCTGGTCAGAACTCAGAAGACTAGAAAACCAGTAAAGACCAGTCTCGGGAGGTTTCTACTGGGAAGGACTGCCTTGGTTGTTGGACTCCAGATGATACATGTTGTGGATTGGCAAAAAGTTTGTATTTTGCTCATGTCCAGAGACTTTGCCTGAGACTAAGATTATGGGCAGCAAACTAATTAATCTGGCAGATGAAATTTCAAGGCAGTCAAATGTTGAGGCTATGGCATGGCTGTTGTTGGGGGCTTCTAGCCAGATTTATGTTGTGAATTAAAAGCAAAGAGCCCAGCCAGATGATTTAAAACATTGTGAGTTTGGCTAGAAAGGAAGCTCCAGTAAAGCTATAGACTGCAAAGATTGAGCTGAGGAACTCTCAGTTGTTGAGAAGGAATAGGAGAATAGAAAAGGTGGCCTGAAAGCATCACAAAAAGCAGGAAGTCTTGAACCTTTGCAGCCTCAAACCTGCAAAAGTGAAAGACTTTGTTTTGAGGCAAAAGCTGCACAGTACCATGTTCCAGAATGGTGGTGGCATAAGAAATTTGTTCCTTAGAATTAGATTCAGAGTGCCCAGCAATCCAGGTGCTTGACCTCTACAGCCAAGAGAGAGGAAAACCTGGCCACTGCTCCAACTGGCAGCAGACCTTGGCACCATCCACATGATGCTAGTTTTAGGTGCATATAGAATATAAGAGTCCTGAGGTTAAAAAGGCTTTCCCCCTGATTTCAGAACACCTGGGAGGCCAGGCAGTGTGCTCCTGAGAGGGCAGTATATGAAGCTGTGAGTGTGAAGCCAAAGGTGCAGTGGAGATCCCAGAAGTTTGGAAAAGCCAGGAACATGGATTGTCTAAGGAAATCTGCATGGAGAGAGCAAAGCAGGCCTAAGAGAGAAGCTGTGGCAGCTACAACCACCAGAAGCGCCACAGGGGTGTAACCACACAAGCCCTTTGGAGCTCACAGTTTGCCACAGATTGCTTCAGATGCTGGGTGTGCAACTACAGGACTTAACATTTGCCCTACTGGATTTGGGACTTGCTTTGGTCCCAATTTGTGTCCCGGTTTATACCTTTTGGAATGGGAATGTTTATCTTGTGCCACTGCATGTTGGAACTGTTTAACTTTGTTTTCATTTGTACAGGGGATTGCAGCTAAGAGTTTGCCTTCCATCTGGGAGGAGACTTGGGCCTAGAACTTTTCAGCAGTGCTAAAACTGTTAGGACTTTGGCAACTCTTGCAGATGGACTAAATGCCTTTTGCATAAAGGGATGTGCATGAATCTTTGGGTGGGGCAAGGACAAAATGTTATGTTTCTAATGTAATATAATGTAGATAGACTTAATGCTAGTTCTTAAGGATTATTAAGCTGTGTTATAATGTTCAAGTTGCAAAATCTTAAGAATCAGCCTCTTGTATCTGAAAACCAGTTTAAAGAAATGTGTCTGCTTGCCAAATTGACAAGGGGTGGATTGTTATGGTTGCTACATTGTGTTAACTTGAAAAGTTTAGAAGTTTAAGTGAGAGACTCAGCAGGGAGCCAGGGATCTTACTTTGTGAATATCCTCATCCTGTGCAAGAGGCAAGCAAAGAGATTTTGTGAGTGCTACACCCTCCCTGGGAGTGAAGAGAGGAGAAGAGGCTTGCTCTTGCCTGCTTTTGTTCTGGCTGCTTTTTCTGGCTGCTGCCTTGAGGTGTTGCCCCAGTGCCACGCCACCCTGCCTTGGAGCCAGCTGATTATGGACTGAAACCTCCACAAACAGTGAGCTAAATAAACCTTTCCTTCCTTCATTTTGGGTATTGGGTGTTTTGTCCCAGCAACAAGAGTAAAGTAACAGACAGGGTACTTCTGGAAAAAGTCATGGGGTTCTCCCCATGAAGTAACCCTGAACCCTGCAGAGTGGCAGTTGGCTCACCTGGCGAAATTGGGCTGGGGACACCTTTGCATTACCATGACACCCCTGTTCTGAAAAGGTCGCATTTTCTTCTGCAAGGCTGTCTCTGGTTTCTTTTCATCCATTGAGTGAAATAATCAAATTTATCATCTATAATGATCAGCTACTAATTCAGATTTTAAGTTCTTTCTGAGTTTCCTGGATTTAGAGCTCAGAAGAGGCAGTTTTTACTTTAAAAAGCACATTCTTTTAATGTTTTAGAATTATGGAAGAATTTTAAAGATGGTACAGACTGCATATCCCACACTGTTTCCTCTGTTACTAATATCTTAGGATGGCAGATTTGACTCAGTTTATGAACCAGTAAGAAGACCCTGGCACACTTAAATGCCACTGTTTATCAGATTTCCTTAGTTTTTACTTAATATCCTCTTTCATTGGTTGTTCCCATCAAAGATACCACCATGTGAAATTTATATTATATATCTTCTTGGACCCCTCTAGTCTGGGGCAGTTTTTTAGATTATCTTTGGTTCTGGTGGCCTGGACAGCTTGAGAAATACTAGTCAGGTATTTCGTAAAATGTCCTTCAGTTTGGTCTGGTGTTTCTCTGTTACTGAGTTTTTTAAACAAAGACCACCTAGGTAAAAAGCCATATTTTATTACATCTCAAGGACATTGTTACCTTTTGTGTACACACATGCTGTCCACAGGACCTGCACTGTTGGGGATGTGAAGTGCTCCCCCAGGCTAGGCTGAGATGTCTTTGGTCAGGTGTCTCCCGCTGTTGCCTCTCCCTATCCATGTGGTTCTCTTTGTAAGAAGTCACCGTGCACAGCCCACAGTTAAGCTGTGGAAAATTAGGCTTCACCTTATAGGAGGGAGTATGTTAGAATTTTTACTTACTCATTTAGTAATCTACATCAGTATGGATTTATGCTTATTTATTTTATACTTTAGGCTACAATCCAGCACCATATTATTTTGTTGCCCAGACAGTTCTAGCCTGGACTTTTGGAAGATTTTTAAAATTAGCACCTTTTGTGGCCCCCTACCCCCATCATTGTGGGTTGTGGTGGTGTTCTGTTTTGGGGTTTTTTAAAAAATCAGTTTCTTATTATTTCTGGCACTACAGAATGCTTCAGGCTCACTTTATGTATTTTTCTACATTCCTAGAATCAATCATTTCTCTGGGGGGTCCTGGTTTCTTTTATTGGAGAGTAATATTAGAAAACAAATTTGGGGCATGGGGTGCTATTGTTGCTATTGGGACAGCTGACAGTATAAAGAAATAAATGTAAGTCCACTAACCCTTTGCTGTATGTGCTTCCATAAATATTCTTGTGTCCATCTGAATATATTATGCTAAAGTTGAGTTCGTACTGGTGTCTCCAACTCCAGTGCAGTACTGCATAGATCATTCCACTCTCTTTCCTTGCTTGTCTGCCTACTCCAACTCCCAACAGTAAAAACGGACTCCCACCACCCACTTACAGGAGAGGAGGAGAAGCAGCTTTATCCCAGCTTCAGTCCAGTACTGTATGTACTTGGAAGTTTCTTTTTGCCTTTAGTCTCAGAGTCTCGGCTCATTTCCAGAGTTACTGAGGCCAGCACTTTTCCCCCGCTCCCTCTACTGAGGTTATTCCATACATTTGAATGTGGTTGATTCTCGTGTTGCAGTCTGCCGTCCATAGTCTACTCCAGGACCTCTTGATGCCCCAAATTTTACTTTGATTGCATACACTCAGGTTCATTATGCTGTGAAAGTTCTATAGTTTTTGACGAATCTTAGTGTTCTGTATCCACAGTCATAGTATCGTTCAGAATAGTTTCACTGACCTAAAATTACTAGCATCCCTGTGCCAGTGGCCTCCCATTGAGTCCTGTTCATCAGTCTTCTCTGATTCTTGTGGTAGTTCCAGCTATGTTCAGAAAGTAGTCTGCTGTCAGACAGTTGTTTGGCTACAGTGCTAGTTGGGTTGTCACTGCGACTGTGAAACTAGTTCTCAAGAACAGGCAGATGTTAATTTAGTAAGAAGTAAGAATGAGACAGGTAAACTTTATGAAACCTTCCTATCTGGTAAATATTATTAGCCAGGTTTACAAAAACCAGAAATGCACTAAAAGTCTGTGTACAGGGTGGTACTAATGGTTCTTGAGGCCTTAAAATCCAGACCCAGTCAGCCTGCTACCAGCATATTAGATCACTCACCTCTAGGTGACTTCTGTGCTGTGGGGGTAATGTGCTAGGCCTTTGTTCACCAGGAGGTGATTGTGAAAATAAGTGAAAAAAAAGTTGCAAGCATCTTGGGGTGCCCAGGGAAGATGTAGAATCCTTTGGACTCTTCTTTCTCCTTTACTGGTTCTGCTTTGTCCTGTTCTCCTAATGTGCCTTTGGTCCTTGGCCCTTTTCCTTTGAGCTGTACAATCTCTCCTTGGGGACAGCTGTCTTGTGTTTCCATTGTTCCTGTATAAATGCCTTCAGCCTGGCTTTATTTTTAAGTTTCAGGCCTCACCTTTTTTTTCCCCCCCTGACTTTCTACTTGATTATCTCCCTATAAGATCACTATTTTTAAAAACCAGAGTCATGCCAGGCCAACTGACCTTCTAGATTCCCTTACTTCTTCCAGGATAAATCTCATAAACATCTAGATCCTGAAGCTTCTTTTGGTCTTTCTGTCATCTCTAACCCTTAGTGCCAAGTCCAGCCAAGCTTCCTCTGGGATGTTTGCCCCATCTCTGCTGTCACACAGCTGGACCATTGAAGTGGTCTCTAAATGTGCCCCGGCCCACAGTCCAGACTGCCCCTCTCCTACTTGTCCTCCAGCCTCTTTTGGGACTAGTATTAGTCTAATTTTTGATGTAAAATTTTTAGCTCTTGGTTATCAAAACTGTTTGCCTGACACTTTTAAATTTATCTCCCAACTTAATTAAATTATGTATAGTTCCATATACTACATATTCTTTGCTATGTCTGCAATGTTCCCTCTTTCTCCATCTTGGCAGGATAAATCGTAAAGATGGAATTAAACTGCCAGTGGGGAACCTTGTGGGCATTAGCATAGAATAAGGAGGTCTGCTAGCAGTCCTGCAGGAGCTGGGCTGGGAGTTGCATAGGAAGTCCACCTGGTGTGTCTTTCTCCATGCCTGGGGTCCTTCTAAGTATCCTTCTCTACCTCAGAAGCACTTGGTCTCTCTTCTCCTTTGAAGCTGCTTTTCCCCATGTCCCATGACATTGATCTTGGTGGAGTCATCCCACCTCTCAGACTGTATCTTCTCTGATTCTTCTTTCTTGCACTTGCTTGGTAAATTTGCTTTTTCTTTCCTCCTTTTCGGTGCTCTTTCTGGAAGAGTTTCACAGCTCTTAGCAGTTACCATTTGGGAAGGATTCTCCAACACTGTAATTAGTGCACCCCTGTTTTCACCCCACAGTCCACCTTTATTTCCAACTTCTTGCCAAATGTTTCTATTTGGGTCCTTTTGTGTCCAAATTTAAACTCATTTCCTTCCTTCTGAAGCACGTTCTTTCCCTGTGAGTTTCTTGGCTGATGAATGGCCAAAGAGATTGGCAAATTTTTCTGTAGAGAGCAGATAGTAAATATTTTTGTCTGTATGGCCAATGAAGTCTCAGTCACAACTGCAATTGTGTGTCGCTTAATGTTGGGGATACGCTTTGCAGTAGCGATTTTGTTGTAGAATGTTACAGAATGCACTGACACAAACCCTGGTGACCATGCTGGCTGTCACACACGGCCTCCTGCTGTGTGACGTGTGCAAGGCTGCTGCCAGCACTGCGTGGCCTACTCTTACAGTAAACTGTTTTTTATAAATAGAAGGGATATCCTGTAAAATAGTGAGAAATGTGTGCTGCAGTAAATGCCTAAGCCAGTAGTTGATTATCACTGTCAGTATTATGCACACTACATAATTGTGTCTGCGATACTTTTATATGACTGGTGCCACAGTGGGACTGCTTTCCATGACCCTGTGTGCATTGTTCTACAATATTGCCATCACTGAGTGGTAGGAATTTTCAACTCCATGCTAATCTTGTTGGGACACCATTTTATCTGTGGTCTGTCTCTGGAGAGACGCTGTTACGTAGGATATGACTCTGAGCATCTCTGACTTGAGCACAAAGGCAGGCATAGATCATATGTAAATGAAAAAAGGTATGTGTTTCAATGAAACTTTTCCTGTAGAAAAAGGGGAGTGACTGAAATTGCCTTTTGGACCAAAGTTTACTGACCCCGTGTTCTGGGTCACCTATGCCTAAAATTCAATGCTCCTTTGACTTTTCTATGTCTTTGGATTATTTTTAATTTCCATTTATTTCACTCTTTTAAAACCTTTCACATTTCTAGAATGTAGTTGTCTCCTTGTTCACTGATATAGCAGGCAAAACACCCTTTTTACATTTTCACTTCCATCATTTTACATCACCGGAACCCTCCAGTGGTATCCCTTGGCCTCCTCCTAGAGGTTAGCTTCTCCCCGCCTGTGGCCTCCAGCCTTTTTTCTCTGCCTGACACTCTTCCAAGCCACTGTGCTGGTGTGCTGTCCTCCTGGCTTCTGCTTCACTGACTCAGGATGGTCTCACTGAATGTGCCTGCAGGCCATGATACAGGTGCCACTTCCCAGTTAAAGCTTTGCTGGAGCCCAGCGATTTCTCCTTCTGTTGATCAGAGCATTGCTTTCAATGTGACTGAGTACCTAGTCAGCTGGGACCGCACCAGGCTGTAATTGTATCTTGGGGCTCCCTCTCCTCTGAATTGCAAGAAGCTGTTGAGGGCAGCCCACGAGATGCTCAGTGCCCTGCTCAGCTCTTCATCTGACCTCCAGATGGGCTCATTCCCTTGGAGTTCTTATCTCAGTTAATGCTACCTTCTCTCTGTACTCTACCACCATCATTTATGTAGTCCAGTACTGCTGCCCCCTAAACGTTTCCCTTATACCCCTCCCCCATGCATCCCTTCTGCTGCTGACCTGGTTCAGGTCACACTCTGTTTCACAGAGAGCATTGGAAAAATCTTCCGTCAGCTTCTCTTCTTCTCATCCCAATACCCTGTTTGCAGAGACCTGACATTTAGGTGGTATGGTGCTGCAACTCTGCTGATTGAAGTCCCTGGAGCTCCTTACTGCTTCAGGATTAGGGCCAGCTTCCCAGTATGTCATGAGGACTTTATTGATCTAAGTCTCTCTCCTCTCCAGCCCTGTTTCTGATCTGTGTCATTTACCTGGCCTTTACCATATGGAACCCCTGATAGGTCCTGTCCTTTCCCACCCACATGAGAAACTGTTCTCTGAATTTATTGGCGTGGCACAAATGTCCCTTTTATTTTTTTGTGGCATTTTCATCTCCTCATCCCTCCCCATAGGAGTAAGGTGTTACTGTGAAAGAACTATAGGAGAAACACTTGTGCTTGACATAGATTCTAATGCTCCCACAGATGAACACTTCCAGAAATGAGCTAGAAAGTGAGCAGTGAGTAATCGAGTACACATCAATAAAACATCTTGAAATGATTATGTATACTAAATGTACAGTTTGATTTCTTAGTTTGACTTTTGCTAGAGCTTTTACTTTGTTCTTCCATTAGAAATGGATGAAAGAGTCAACGATGTAGAATTATTTTGTCCAAGTCTGTTCAGAATCACAGAACATTAGAGCTAGAAGGTTTTTTTTTGTTTTGTTCTGTTTTGTTTTTTTTTAGCTAAACACTTTCGTTTCCTGGATCAGGAGTTGAACCAGGGATGTAATTTGCTCAACTTCTGCAAAGGAATGCAGAGATACAGCAGTCATTGGTGGAGAGCCTGGGGGTCCTGGAGATTGAGGTACATAAAGCTAACCAAGTGCAGGTCTGAGCAGTGACTCCTCAGGCGATGTACCACTGGCATTTCTTGGAGCCATCTTGGAGTGCTTTTGTTTTTTACCGAGTGCTGTCACATAATATTTTATCCTCTACTAAATATTACTCCTGTATCACAGGTGAGAAATTGAAGTGTTAAAATCACCTTCCTGTTCCGCTCATTAGATCAAATCAAAAGATACTTGTGGAATGGTCAATTCATGCAAGGAATTCTGCCAGATGCCTGGGGGAACACAGTGTCAGACCCTGCTGGAATGGAGTGTACAGACTCATTGCAAAATGAAATAGAAATATATATGAAAATTTAGCTAACTGTTTAAGGGTAGATAAGTACTTGGAGAGTAGTTTAAATAGGAATTTTGAGACTGGAGGCATTGATGTGGATGCTCAGATCTCTTTGGGCTCCAGTCCCTTCTGCTCCCAGGCTGAGTCCTCCTCCTCAGGTGTGCTTGATGGAGCCCACCTGCAGTCCTAGGGAGCTACTCTGGGAAATCCTGAGTACCTGGTAGTGGTCCAGCTCTCAGGAGTTCTTTAGTTTAGATGCGAATGAGTGGACAGAAGGTGAAGTGGAGAGACAGGGGCTTTCTAAACAGGCACTGCAGGAGCACAGGTGGCTTTGCAAAGGCGGCAGGAGACTGGCCTGACGAGAAGAACAGGTTCACAGAATGGAATTTGGAAAAAGGGGTTTGGGTAGATGAGTGAGAGGCAGCTGAATGGGCGCCCTGAGGGACCCTGAAAGCTTCGTGGAGCAAGATTTTAATTCTCAAGGCCCCCAGAGGCTGCCAGAAGCTTTGATAAGAGGAAGCTGAGAGTGACATTTTCCAAAGGGTACTTGGTGGCCTGTGCGACTCTTGCGGTTGTTTAGTTTGGGGGAGGGTGTAGCATGATTGGAGGACAAGGAATGAGTGAGGGAGTAGATTGTTGGTGGAGTCCATGGCACAGAGAGGTTGAAGGCTTGCTAAGTCAGAGACCAAAGAGAAAAGAGTTAACACTAGAACCCAGGTCTCCCCTGGCATTGCTGTCACTTGGCCACAGGTTGAGAATCAGCTCTGATAGGGAGATGTAGTATGTGAGGTTGAAGCTATATGAATGGACAAAGTTTCTGGTAGGTAAAAGAGCAAGAGGTAAAAGGCTACTTTGGGGGTGATTTGGTTAGGGGAAGGATGAAGATGAGTCACCCAATCACACAGATCACTAAGGCTCCCCACCTTTTTTAATTGAGCTATAACTGATGTACAAGTGACACATTCATAAAATAAAATTTAGAATCTGTGTATTTATAGCCACTTGGTTTTCAGCATAGTCAGCAAGCATATACTTTGGAGAAAGAAAAGTCCCTTCAATAAGTGCTGTTAGGAGAACTAGGTATCCTTGTGCAGAAGAAAGAAAATAGACCCTTCTCTCCATATATAAAAAGCAACTCAAAATAGATCAGTGACTTAAATGTAAGACCTGAAACTTTGAAAGCACTAGAAGAAAATACATGGGAATCACTTTAGGACATTAATATGGGCAAAGATTTTTTGAATATGACCCCCAAAACACAGACAACAAAAGCACAAGTTGAGACATGGGTGTACATCAAATCAAAAAGTTTCTGCCCAGCAAATGAGACAGATGAATGAAGAACAACATACAGAAGGAAAGAAAATATTTGCAAACTATTTAATTGACGGGAGATTGGTTTGTAGAATATGTAAGGAATGCAAACAACAACAGCAAAAAGAAACCAAAGAATCTGATTTTAAAAATGGACCAATGACCCAAATGTCTCGAAAGAAGATACACAGATGACCAACAGGACATGAGGAGTGCTCAGCGTTGGTAATCATCCAGGAGACGCACATCAGAAACCCAGCATCTCACCCCACTTTGAACGGCTATTATTAAAAAACCCCAAAGTGCTTGTGAGGTCGTGGAGAAAGGGGAACACCCATACGCTGCTGATGCCAATGTGAATTACTGCAGTACAACCATAATGGGAAACTGAGGTTCCTCAGAGCTCTGGAAAGAGAACTGCCTTATGATACAGCGGTCCCACTTCTGGTTTATATCCAAAGAAAATAAAATCAGTGTGTTGATGAGACATCTGCATCCACCTGTGTGTGGTAGTGCTGTTCACAATAACCAAGATACGGGCTCAACCTCAGTGTTCATCAGTGGATAAAAAAGAAAATTCAGTATTCAGTGAGACAGCAGATATTATTCAGCCACAAAAAGGAATAAAATTTTGTCATTTGGCGCCACATGGATGGAACTGGAGGATGTTGTGTTAAATGAAACAAGGCAGAAAGATACATAATGTAAGTTCTTATTTATAAGTGGAAGCTAAGTTGGTCTCAAAGAAGTGAATAGAATACTAGTTTCCAGAGCCTGTAGTGGAGGGAGAGGATGATTCACAAGTACATGGATGCAGTTAGATAACAAATAACTTCTAATGTTCTGTGGGATAACTATGATTGACAACAATTCATTGAATATTTCAGAATAGATAGTAGAGTGGATTTTGGATGTTCCCAGCACAAAGGAATGACTTAAGTTTGAGGCAGTAGTTGTGCCAGTCACCTTGATCTGATCCTTACACATTGCACGCATGTCTTCCAACACAACACTGTGCCCTATAAATATGCACAATTACTATTTAGAAATTAAAATGTGTTAATAAAAATGTAACACAAGAAACCAGTAAATACAAAATTATCATATGACAAAAAGTAAAGAAAATTTAAGACATTTAAATTTCCTTTGAAAGGAACCCCATTGGTAGTTAATCCTTATTACCTTTTTCCCTCCAGTCTAGCATTTTCACGCCTCTGCTTTCTATCACTACAGATTTGCCTCACCTGAACATTTCATATAGATGGAATTGTACACATGGAGTCTTTTGTGACTGGTTCCTATTACTTAGTATAATGTTTTTCAAGATTCAGTTGAGTTATAGCATGTATCACTTGTTGATGAATACTATTTCAATGCATTGATATATCACAATTTTTTTTGAGGCAGAGTCTCACTATTCCAGGTTAGCCTTGAATTCACTGTGTAGCCCAGGCTAGCCTCAAACTTGCAGCTGTTCTCCTGCCCCAGCCTCCCATATGCTGGACCACAGTGCCCAGCAATACATCACAGTTTAATCCTTTATGCAGTTGGTGTATGATCCAGGTTGTTTCTGTATTTTGACTATTATGAATAGTGGTGCCATGACCATTTTTGCATAAATTCTTATATGAGTATATAGTATTTTCAATTCTTTTACTTATACTTGGAGTGGAAGTGCTGTACCATATACTGATTCTATTTTTAGCATTTTGATGTACTGCCACCATGACTGACCATTTTATATTCCCACCAACAATATACAAGAGTTCCGTTGCCTTCACATCCTTGTTAACACTTATTATTGTCTGTCTTTTTTTTATTATAGCTTCTTTCTGGGGCGAAATGCTATCTCATTGCAGTTTTGATTTGCATTTCTTACATGGCCAATGATGCTGAACATTTTTTCATAGGCTTATTGGTGGTTTGTATATTTTCTTTGGAAAAGTGTCTATTCAAATGCTTTGCCTAAGGGCCAGAAGGTTAGCTCAGTGGCTTACACACGTGCCTGGCAGGCGCGAGGTTGTGGGTTTGATCCCCGGTACTAGGGAAAAAAAATGCTTTGCCGATTTTAAAAATAGTTATTTATCTTTATGTTATTGAGTTGTATGACTTCTTTATATTTCTGAATACAAGTCCTTTATCAGAAATATGGGTTATAAATGTTTTCTCCCATTCTGTGATTGTCTGTTTACTTTGTTGATAGTATTATTTGTAGCACCAAAGGCTTTAATTTTGAATTAGTTTTTCACTTTTTTTCATCATTTGTACTTTTGATGTTGTCTAGAAGAACCACTGCCTAATCCGAGGTCAGGAAGATTTACTCCTATGTTTTCTTCTAGGGGTTTTATAATTTTAGCTCTTACAAGGTCTTGATCCATTTGAGTTAGTATTTACACATCTTATGACGTAGGGTTCTGACTTCCTTATGTTGCATATGGATATTCCGTTGTCCTACAACTGTTTGTTAAATAAAGTGTAAAAAATTAAGAGACTGGGTACAGGTTTTGTATCTTTGGGATGGTGGACGAACTGAGACTATAAGGTAGGAAGGGCAGTAGTGTCTAGGGGTATGTGTTGAGGAGTCCATCATACCATGGAAGGGAATGGGAACCTGGAATGATCCTAAGCTATGAAATTACAAGGTCAGTTTAGTTTTTGAAACATGTCACTGGCAGGCAGCAGTCTGGAGATAAGTAGAATGCCATCTTGAGGTCAGACAAGACATGGCTATAGCAGTGGAGAGGGAGGCTGTAGGACAGACTCAAAAAGTAGACTTGATGGCTAGAGCCTGACTTCTGGTAGTAAAATGTTGTGGTCAGTAATGGAAGGGGGCACGTTGATTTAGCAGCACATGGAGCACCGAGATGGAGACTTTGAGCAAAAGCGTGCTCGTGGGTTTGTAGGAAAGGCTTGTGCTGAGACTTAGGAAATGCATCTGATGCTGCCTCTTGGCTTCAGACTCCACCATCTGGGAGGTTCTACTATGCTCCTTTCTCCCACTCCTGCTCCGGAGTTGAAAGTCCTAAGATTGATTTGGAGATCATGGGTTTGGATCTTCCAATAGAAAGAAGAAAGAACTGGAGAGCAACAAGGTTTAGAGGCACTGAGAGACATGCCACAAGGGGCCTGAGGAAGTTAGAGAAGCATGAGAGGAAGACCAACAAAGGGGGGTCCTAGGAAGGAGCTGCCGCAAGGACCAGGCATGCAGGGACTGGCTGTGATGAAGGTGGCTCCGCCTTGGATTTGACAGTAGGACATACTGAGGCGGGAGCTGCTTCTGTGCTGGTGGGAGACTGAGTCAGGTTGCAGGGGACAGCACGTAGAGGGGATGCGTAACATTCAGTTTAAATATTCAGTTTATTCTTTTTCTTACAATTTGGTTAAGTCTTTTGGATGCAACTGATAGAAAACCCTGCTCAAACAGACTTAAAACAAAAAAGGGAAATTTATAGGCTCGAACAATTGAAAATCCAGAAGAATCCAACATGTCTTAATCTGCATTGAGATGACATCAAGACCAGGTCTTTCCTATCTCCCACCCCACTCCTCTTTGTTGGCTTCCTTGTTTAGCTCAGTGTGGTGTCAGCACAGTGCTAGACACTCCCCAGTTTATGTCCTTCGAGAGTGAAGTTCAGCAGAAGTGGGATCTTGTCCCTCTTTTAGATCTAGGATTCGTAACTGGATCTACTTGAGTTTTGTGACCAACCTGAACTGGGAGCTGCTGGAGGAGGGGAGTTGCAATTACTCTGATGACAGACACAGGGATTATGCCAAGTCCCAGCCAGTCATCCTGGCAGGCCTTGTATGGAATAGGCCTGATCCTGTGTCCACTCCAGAGGGAGGGGTAGAAACAGTCGTGCCATTTGGACTATATGTGAGAGAGGGTCAAGTACTACTTCCAGAAAATTGGAATGAGTATTCCTGGCTTCAGAGGAGACCGGTCCACTAGCACCAGAACACAGCACCAGGGTCAGTATGTGGGAAAGGTTGGGCTCACTGCAGTCCTGCTCATGCCCAAAGAGCTTTTGGTGCAGTGCAAGAGTGGGCTAGGCCTGGCTGATGTAGCCAGTTGGCCATTGCATCACCAGGGATGTTCAAGCAACTACCAGAATAAATGACAACCACCCATTAGCACTATAAGGGAACACATAATCTCATCTTTCTTCTTGACACCATAAGGCATACTTTTCTACATGAAAACCCACTGTACCTTTTTGTTTGTTTTTTCCTCCCTTCCTCCCTCCCTCCCTCTCTTCCTTCCTTCCTACGTTTGTCTCAGATTGTAGTTCAGGCTGACCTCAAACTCACATTCCTGCTGCTTCAGCTTCCCAAGTGCTGGGATTACACGCTTGTGCACACCCTTGGCCCCTACTGTACTCTTATATGTGTACACCAAACTGCAAGCAAAAGTTTTAGGAAGTGGTGCTTTTCCTTACTACCGATGGTGTGTTTATATCTTATTTTTTTACTTGAAATTCTCCATGAGAATCAGTGCCATCCCCCTAATTTCTTCTCATGTCTCTCATGGGATCTGTACTTTGTGAAATCCTGTCCTGAGGTCCTGTGTTTTGGCACATGTGTCCCACGTGGACACGGCTTGAAGATGGTGTTTGGATCTGGCTTGTCCACTCCAAACCTTATTTGCAGTGTGAGCGCTTCTGATTCCAGGTGGTGGAGTCGTCCTGCAGTTCTTCCTGTAGGGCTGCAGCACTCTTTGCAGGCCCTCGGGGTGGTGGCTGAGGTTTGCAGGCCGGCCGTGGGCGCAGGAAGGCAGGGGCGGCTGCAGTCTGTCTGTCCGCAGGCTGAGGGCGGTGTGGTTGTGAGGTAGAACCTGTGTGTTCTCTGCCAGGCCTTTATATTGAAGGCGAGGGAGAGGCTTTTAAAAATAACACAGTTTTGACTTGAAACAAGTCAAGGCAGAGAGTGGAGACAATTAGAGACTGACATCCTGTTTAGTCATCTCTCCCGAGAACTCTATTTTCAGAGGATTCTAAAAAGGTTCACAAGTGGTGTCAGATAGTTAAGGGGATACTGGGAGTTAGCATTCACCGTGATGCAACTCACTGAGGTGTCTTGCAGTGTGGTAATCTCACTGACAATGGATTGGTGCAAAGAGAGGTAGAGTTGTGAGACCAGGATGTCACAGTGTATTGGTAAAGTTTTCTGAGCCTGTAAAAAACAGTCATCTTTTATTTTGAAAAGAATATATTCATATGTGGTAAGAAGAAAAACATGGTGGTGACTTGGGGTCAGGCCAAGGTATTTGCGGGAGCGGGGTGGAGGAGGCTTTGTTCACCTGTGGATAGAATAAAAACAGCAGATGGTACCACTGGGGCTCTTCCAGGCCATGTGATGGGAGCCTGGCCGGAAATGCCGGATGGTGGCACCCAGAGGCTCAGGGAAAGGGAGGCTCGGGTGGGGAAAGGCCTTGTCCTGTCCAGTGTCAGCAACGGTAGAGAGAGATGGGCCTCCACGCCTGGTGTAGAGTGCGTGCATGCTACTCTACCATGTGACCTGTGGCCTCAATTCACTCTTCCACCCAGTTGACCATCCCTATTGACACCTTGCTTCTGTGACCTTGTCTTCACGAAAGGTCAAAGGCAGATGTGGAGCTGTGGACGGAACCTGACAAGGTTATTTTAAGGCAGTCGGAAATGCATGTGATTGAGTGTACAGTACCTCACACTGAGCAGTGTTAAGGTGTTCGTGGAGAGTAAGGTTGGCATCCAGGAGGAAGGTGGACCCATCAGCCTGGCACTCTTCCCACCTGACTGCCCTATTGGGGAGACTGGGGAGCAGGATGTGTGCCTGGGTGTAGAATGCGCATTTTGGTATTTCAGCTGATAGTTCACTTCAAGGGGTTTTGGTTCTCCTGTGAACAGTCGGGAGTAACACACAGTCCTGAACTTCCTTCACTAGTCCTTTAATATTGACTAGGCTTGGGTGAAAAGATTGGTGGAGTCTTTTTGTACTTTTTACTCCATCAAAATAAAGACTCGCAGTTGTTCGTGCCACATTCGTTCCTTACCTAGTATGTTGCCATTATTCTCTATCTCATATACTGCTTGTCAAAGGTTTAATAAGATGCTGTCTTAGTGGTGGTTTGTGTGAGGTGTGGATGTCTCAGAAACAGTTAATAAGTGTATAAATGCTTCTCTGTATCATGAAGAGCAAAAAAGTGAAATTCAAGAGGAAGGAAGCTCTGAAAAAATAGTTTCTTTCAGATTTGTTTTTCAGCCTTTATAATTTCAGGAGGTTTCACTTGTTTCCTTGCCTCTCCTGTACAATGAAAGATGTAGATTTGATTTATGACTGTGATACACCCATTTAGGCCTCTATAAAGAATTATTGAAGACCTACAAAAATATTTTAATGTAAAATATATAGCATGATTTTTTTTTTCTTTTCCTAGGTGGATCTGGAGCCAGAGGGGAAGGTGTTTGTGGTAATCACGCTAACAGGGAGTTTCACTGAAGGTAAGAAATGAGTTTTGTTTGGTTTCTGATCTATGCATAATCTCAGCTCATACTTAGTAAGAATTTCTGTCATGGAAGTTATAAAATCATTTCTTAAAAGATGCTTTAGAAAAATCACTGTCATAAGTTGGGTG
>RJWM01032448.1:0-21472 GCA_004363535.1 Dasyprocta punctata | reverse complement strand
GAGAGAGTAACAGCAAGAGGTAGAGAGACAGAGATAGACAGAGATTGAGGCAGAGACAGACTGAGAAAGAGACATTGAGACATAAAAAGAAAGAGAGAGGGAAGAGAGGGAGAAACAGGAGAGAGGGAGGGAGGGAGGGAAGGAGGAGGGAGTGAGAGAGAGAGGGAGGGAAAGAGAGAGAGTGAGTGAGACAGAGACACACACACACACAGAGAGAGAGAGAGAGAGAGAGAGAGAGAGAGAGAGAGAGAGAGATTATGAATCCCAAGGGTAAAAAGAAAGATAGGAGGTCCAAGAGTAGAACTCTTTAAATAGTTCATTAAAGGTTCACCACCTAAAAGTATTTTGTGCATGTGTGTGTAATTTAAGGTAGACTTGTTATTTAATTTAATGAGAGGAAATTACAGAATAAAGTAAAGGTTACAAGGGGCTGTAGGAGTTACTGAGTTTAAATTGAGCTTCATGATTATGTATATATGCTGTTATTTCTAGTCTTTTCAGAAAACGTATGCAGTGAGACTCCCATACAGTGCTTTTGCAGACTGGCTTTTTTTCTGCTTGCATCTCCCCCTCGTCCTTACCTTTTAACAGTGTTTACACAAAGTACACCCTAATTTCTGCCTAGAGCAACACAATTCTTTGCCTCAGCTATATTTTGCAAAATATAAACTAGTGAGGGGTGGAGGGATATTGTGCTAACCTTGAAAAGCCTGCCAGTATATTCATGCCCAGCTCAACTGGCCAGCTGCCTAATGGGAAAATGAACAGGGAAAGGAATTCAGAGGCATATTCAGTCATGTAATGCTGTAATTCTCTTGTCCAGAAAAGCTTGAAATGGAGAGGTAAAATGCAAAATTGAGAGAAGAGAATTGCATGTTTCATACATTTCTTAATATCAAGTGTTTGGTTTTAGAGATCAGATTTGTATAAATGAAGGCAAGAGAAAGAAAACTTACATCTTATGAGAGCATTCACAATGACATACTGCTCGTTGGAATACTTCCTATTCCCCATTCAGTCGTTTGGTCCTTACAAAAATCTTACAAGGTTTACAGATGAGAAAAATTAAGAATCAATTTTAAAAGTTCAGGCAACTTATTCAGCTCTCAGAAGGAAATTGAAACCCAGTTTGATCTGAGCCTCACTTTCTACATTCTATTTTCAAACTTTCTTCATTAAAAAGAAGTATGGAAAAGCATCAGAAATGGTGGGGTCCAGAAATCATTCTTCTTTCCTGCCCCATAAATTTAATGAGGATAAAGGAGGGAAACAGGAAAAGGTACCTGCTTAAAGCACTTCTAATTCATTAATTTGAGGAAGTCTTAGAATAAGACATCTGGTTTGAAACATTACTGTGTATTTAGCTAAAACAGAAATTTTGGAAAATGTTGAAAATCTTAGAGAAGAGAGTAAAAAACATCAGCAAGCCTACTCTATTAGTTTGCACTAGCTGCTATATACAGTTCTCCAAAATTTGAGTTAAATAATATAAAAATTAATTTCCCTTCTAAACACATTTCAAGTAGGGATAGTAGTTTCATCTTCCATATGTGACTTTTAAATTATTGTAGTCATTACCATTTCAGCCAAAAGGAAAAATATTTAGGTAAAAATTTATGAGCAAACATCACTTTATTCACTTATGTCATCAAGAACTAAATTACATATATGGTCCATCTTAGATGTAGGAAAATGTAGTCACCAGATTACTTTATCTTTTAGAACTAAGGGGGAAGGTTAGTATCTTAATCAACTCAAGTTGCTAGAAGAAAATACCTCAATGTGGTGAGGTGACACACACCTGTAATCCCAGCACTCCAGGATGCTGAAGCAAGAGAATCACAAGTTTTAGCCCAGTCTGGGCAACTTACTGATTTAGTGAGAGTCTCTTAAAATAAAAAATAAAAAAGAATCAGGGATGTAGCTCAGTGCATTGGGGATGTGGCTCAATTCTCAGCACTAAAACAAAAATAAAAATCTTAGACTGGGTAATTTGTAAACCACAGAAGTTTATCTCTCACAGAACTGGAAACTGGGAAGTCCAAAATCAAAGAGCCAGTAGATTTAGCATCTGATGAGAGCTTGCTCTCTGCTTCCAAGATGGTGCTGTCTTGCTATATTCTCAGATGGCAAGGATGCCAGGCAGCACTCTTTACTCTTTTTTATAAGGACATTTACCCTATCATGAAAGCAGAGCCCTTAAGATTTTATCACTTCCTCAAGCCCCCTTCCTCCACTTAATATTATCACATTGGGCTCCAACATAAGAATTTTGGGCAGACACCAACATTTAGATCATAACAGGTAGGATGGGGTTTCAAAGGGAAATCACCTTGATCTATTAAGTACTATTTTGTTTATATTTTTATAGAATCTTAATATAAACATCTATATCTACATGATTTAAAAACAGAATTAGGATCATGTTTTTTAAATACTTAACAAAAAGCCAACTTTACTAAAAACCAAAGCAAAGCAACAACAATAAGAACAAACTCTCATGGGTAAATTCCCAACATCTTATTTTAAAAATTTCTCAAGACCTTCTTTTAGGGAGAAATTTGTTTTTAACAATTTATTAACTGTAGACATCTGTCATTCAAAAATATCTATTTCCTTCACAGCTACTTCCATGAAAAGAATATAATCTACCACACTTGAGTTTTGCTTGGACACGCAATTGGAACTTGCCAAATTGTGTGGGCTCCATTGTTTGTCAGATGTTGCCATGAATACAGTTTCCATTTGTAGTATTTAGTTGAAGGAGGATGGGCAGACAGGTCTAAACAGCAGCTTGGAGCTGCCAAACTTAGACCAATCTATTTCAGCCACAGGTGTGTGAAATCAACACTCTAATGCTATACATTGCTGAAATTTACTGACAGCTTATTATGAAACAGCTGACTGATACACAGGTAACTGACCATATCCGTGAGAAGCAAAAGCTTGCCAGTTGTGGTACATGCAGAGTATCAGGGACAGGATGCTCTGTCTTTGGCTCTTTGCACCATTCCTTTGATCTTGCTGGGTAAGGGGTTGTCCCTTAATTTCCAAATGTCAGCATGTGACTGAGATAAAGTTAATATCTACTTGTGCCATTTTGGTCTTACATGTTTTGCCGTTTTTACCTTCTCTTTGTTCAAAACCTTAGTCCCAGTCCTGTACAAGAGGCTAATAGAGTGTGGAATAGCTTTTGGCTTCTAAAATGTCAAAATATAATGAGAAAGGGAAAACAATTATTAACAGAACAAGTCACAGGTACCCATGGGGTGCTTCCTTTTACACATCTTATAAATGCAGAGCAGTGAGATCATCAGTAGTGCCTAAACAGAAAATATGATTGCAACAGAGCTACCATAGTTTCTTAAATGCTTAACAAAATGTGCAATTTTATTTTAAACCCAAACAAAGCAATAACAATAAGAGCCATATATAGTTTAATAAACTCTCATAGATAAATTCCAAATATCCTAGGGACTGCTCAGTATCTTATTTTAGGGAGAAGTTTATGGTGTTTTCAACATTTTATTAACTCATAGAACATCTGCAAAACCACTCCACAGGTAAAACTTTTTAAGACTACAGATACTACACTTGTTCATTCTAAAGACTGCCATATATGCTCTTTGTGCCCAACCAGTTCACAACCTAGTAGGGAAAGAGAGACGACATATAACTCTACTTTTAGAGAGTAAGAACAGACCTCTGAACAAGGTAGTCATAGTTTGAATCTTTTCTTTTCTAGATTTTATTTTTGGAATTTTTCCATTTCAATTTCTTCTTTTTTTATTTTAAAGAGTAAAAGCAATAAAAATGATATGAAATTTCGCAAATAGACAGTAGAAGAGTAACAATGGCTAATTGCATATTATTATCTTCAGAATAGTGGCTCATATTATAAGATATAGGTGTGAAAACTTAATCAAACAGTATAGGCACAAACTTTTCAATGAATGAACAGAAATTAGTAGTATAACTATCTTAACAACTATATATATATATATATATATATATATATATATATATATATCTCACCATGAAGTAAGCAGCTTTGCACCACCACACAGTTCCAGCCATGATGCGCTGCCTTGTTACAGGTCCAAAAACAATGGAACCAACAAAATATACATAAGCCAAAACCCTTCTTCCTTATAAATCTTTATCTCAAGTTTTTTTATCACAGTAATGGAAAACTAACATAATGCTGCCTCAGAAAAGCAGAATGAGGTAAATTCAGGCCTTAACCTTACATCTTGTCTCCCTCTATAATCAATGACATCCTATTTCACATACCATACCTTTTGAGTTTCATTTTCTATCTGTCTTGACCTCTTATCAACAAAGCTATCATATAGGTTTTCCCAGTTCTTTACATCTTACCTTCCTTTTAATAGATTGTTTCTATGTCTGTGGCCTTCCTGGTAAAAAGCACTCTGTCTCGACCCCATATGTTTTGGCCTCCACCCTGTCACCTCTTTTCTGGTAGTCACAGAGGTTGAGGTTTCTTACATAAAGTTTACAGATTTTTTGGAAGGTTGCAATAGAGTTTTGTCTATCCAGAGAAAAAGTCATTTAGACGTAGCCAAATGAGACTACTACCTTACGATCTGTCTGAGAAAAGAGGAGGTTATTTTTGCTACAGTAATCTAGATCTCAGACCTGTGATGAGTGTGGGGCTCATGAGGGCAAATTCAACGCTACTTTTTCCTCACCAAGGAGCTCTGATTCCACAGCAAAGGTACAGATTATTCATTACTGGTCTCTATATGTCCTGACAATAATATCAAGATCTTCTAAGACTAAAACCTCTTAGGAGAGAATTGGTTAATGATTTTAATTTTTACAAAATAATTAAGGGTAAGGGTCTGCTAATTAATTGTGTGAAACTTATGACCATTGCCTTTATATATATATATATATATATATATATATATATATATATATATGTAAATAAAGCAGTGAACTTCCAACCAGTCACATGTAATCAGGATGACCTGGAGAATTTTTGTAGGTAAGAATTTCACCCTTTCCCATTCTTTTACAGAATGGATCCATGAACTATTAAGAAATCTCTCAGATGATTTTGATAAATAGCCTGGCCAGAAAATAACTTTAGATAATCTTTAATGGGAAAACTGTAACTTTTGAAACATTGATTCCTCACATTAAAAAAAAATTTCTCCCTTTCTTTAACTTATAATCAGGCTAGAAACTATGATTCTTATTTCTGAGACCATAGTAATAGTGGAAAATGGAGGCTTACAGAGGCCCAACCTTCAAGTCTCTGCAAGATTTAAGGTTTTGAGGTCCTCTGAAGACTCAGCATCAGTGACAGATTTAAAATTTTTGTCTTCTATAAATAAGTGTATAGTTAGGAATTTTGTAACTTCACAGTCTCTTTCCTTGGGAGGTTTTGCAAAGGGCTTCCACATTAGGTAATTCCAGGTGGCAAAGAACCGCTTCTGTACTGCAGCCACTGATTCTTGCTGCTCCCACTGCCCAACCCTAGGCTGCTATGAATTGCAATAGTTTTTGGCCTCTGAAGTTTGTCTTGCTTTTCTGGGGTTATAATTACTTCGGCTGAGGGAGGTGCACCAAAGATGAGTTGCGGGTGCTGAGCATGGTGGTGCATACCTGTAATCCCAGCTCTCAGGGGACTGAGGCAAGAGCATCGCAGTGAGTTTGAGGTTGTCCAGGGCTACAAAGTGATTTCAAGGCCAGCCTGAACTGCACAGTGAAACTCTGTTACAAACAGACAAAAAAAAAAAAAAAAAAAAAAAAAAAAAAAAAAAAAAAAAAAAAAAAAAAAAAAAAAAAAAAAAAAAAAAAAAAAAAAAAAAACACTAGTAGGGGAATTCATCCTTGATATCTATGACTTCTTTACAATTCTGTATGGATTACTGACTCACTAAGCTTTTCTTAGAATGAGGTCCTGCAATTCCATGTTATGATGGTGAGTGTATCTGCTCACCATAGAAATTGAGGGCAAAGAAGAAACAACATAAAAATATAATCATAAGTACTATCTGGGCTATTCAATATAGAACCTATGTGACATGTACCTGTGAACAGGTTCTGTTAGGACTACAAAAGAAAAGAATTCTCAAGAAATTTACCAGATTTGAAAAAATTAGCACATTTGGAATAACATCAAAATCACAAAGAGATGAATGTAATTAAGTACTAAGTGTATGAAAAAGATTATGAAAAGTGTTTGATGATTTTATAGTATTATCTTCCCTGCAGCATAAAAAAGTGAACAAAAATAGACAATGCCCCAGAAAAATGGGACACTTGCTTGATTGGATTATGCTATTTTATTAAAATGCCATGCCTTACTCCATTAAGGTTTATTATACTATCTGTTCTCTTTTCTTTTCTTTTCTTTTCTTTTCTTTTCTTTCTTCTTTTTTTTTTCTAACCTAGCAATGAAGCATAACAAATGTAGAAAAACTAAATAGGAAAGTGGGAACGCTGCCTGCCTTGTTTTAGAGCTTGACAAGATGTGTTAGCTTTTACATTTTGAGCTCTGTAGGATGTCAGGCACTCAGAGCAGGGGTGGCATCTATCTTTATGGTGCTAGAGGCACAGGCATTCTATTTGGATGAAATCATCCTTTGTTTCATTTTTTTTTTTTTAGAATAGAGTTTGTCAAGGTCCCCAAATTTCTCCAAAGAGGCAATGTGTCCTCTGGTTTCCTTTGTGTGCCGAGGCATCCCACTGCCAAGCCCTGTGCCGCTGACTGCAGAGCTGCCTCCTAAGTGCAGTTGTGTGCAGTCAGGCTTCACAATGGGCCTGTCATTCGGGTGCTCATCAGTGCCTTTACCGCAGGCTCTCCAGGGACTTGGCAGCAGGAGTGCACATTTCCTATAGTCCCATGCCACTTGTCATCACCACTGGAAGCTCTGAAATCCCCATTTTCATGAGACAGTGGCTGCCTTGGCTGCCTGTTGGATCGTATGGGGAAGTCTTAAAAAATACTGAAGCCTGGGCCCACACCCTGGATTCTGATTTAATGGCTGGGTAGCACAGACTGACTATTGATCTTTAAAGGCTCCCTGGGATATTCTAATATGCTGCAGCTGAGGCTGAGTAATGCGGGGAGGCAGAGACTATATTGTGGGATTTAAAATGCAGGTGAAGCTAAAGTAGAACTTTAAAAGGAATCAAGTGGCAGAATGTGCACATTCAAACTAGTGTTTCTCCCCAGAAACTGTCTGTCAGGCCTACTTCTTAGTCTCTTAAACCTCTTTGTGGAAACCGAACTTTGTGCCTTGAAGTTGAAAGTGAGTTTAGCAATAGCCTAGTGATTGGGGTGGAGGATTCCATGTATTACTCTTAAATCTAATAGCAGGAATGAGTATGAAATGATCAGACTGGTTTGTTCCATTCCCTTTTTCAACCTTCTGCTAGAATTATCTAAAAATTTAAGTCATAACACTTCTTTCATTGAGACCCTTTAATGACTTCCCGTTAGAATAAAATCCAAACCTCCTTTCCCAACAGTGTTGGGGATTAGACTCAGAGCCTTGCACCTGCTAGGCAAGTACTGTACCATTAAGCTACACCTCCAGTCCCATAAAATTCAAATTCTTATCAAGGTCTCTGACTTCCATTCTTTTTCGCATTATGCTGACTTCATCTCCAGCTTGTCTCCCTTTTAATACACATCAGCCATGCAGGCCTCTTTTCTATTCTTTGAGCTCACTAAATATATTCCCACCTCAGGGACTTTGAATTTGCTGTGTGCTTTTTTTGGAAAGCTCATTTTCAAATAACCAAGGGACTCTTGTTATTCAGGTCTCAGTGCAAATGTCAAATGTCAAGTGTTTTGTGAAGCTCACCCCGCCTGCTTTATCTATTCTAGCAATTTCTCCCTTGTTACCTGTTTTCTTGTTTCCATAGCACCTATTGTTATCTGAAGTTAACTTGTTTATTGCTACAGTCATTTGTTAAGGATATCCTCTCACCCCAGAAGGTAAGATCCTGGAGACTGGGATCCTGATCTTCATTATTTTAGTCCCAAAGCCTACAATAGTGAATGCATAGTACCAATTAGGCACACAGTGATTACGCTGAAAGTTACTAAGGAGATAAATAACTAAGGAAGTTACTAAGGGAAGGGAAAAGGAAATGAGGGAAAAAGAAGTTCTAAGAAGGTAATGAGTTATTGGTAATCTCTTCTCACTCTTTGTTTTCCAACTATAAATAGTAATCTGCAATGTGCAGTCTATTTACTCCTTTTCAGAACTAGTGGAATCCGGGTGAAATTGAGGTAGAAGCCCGACAACTCTCTATGGTTTTAATTACCTCTTTCCTAAGGCTAACACACAACGATTTTAGGGGCAGTGTGAGCAGCAGCCTTCCTGAGGAGAAGCCAGGATCCCTATGGGGATCCAGAGGAGCAGTAATTATCAGCAGCCTTTGGTCAAATTCAAATGTCAGGCCTGGTCTTAGAAACTAAATCAATTAACAGACTACTGAAACATCCCAATAGTCCATGGAAGTTATTGAAAATCTATATTCCCAAAAATGTGTGTAAGCATTCTGAAATAAGAATTTATGGGAAAAGGGATTCCCATGTGCGGAATTTATGGTGTTGGAATACATGATAACTGTTGCCACCTATTAAGTGCATGAATATGTACCAGAATTCTGACAGCTTCCTAATATGTTGTCTGAGGCTTAGTGTGTATATTATAAAATCCATCAGGAAGGACTGGGGGAAAGAAGAACCTACACAGTTAAGGCTGCACAGATGAAGGACAAAGTATCTGACCTCTCCCATGCAGTGGTTCTGAAACATACAAGGATGACCAACAGATGAGAAGCTGCCATCAAAGAGACCCATAAATGAAACAGCTCAAGCATCACATGTACACAGTATCTGCTGTAAACTCAGTCTTCTCCCTTATACTAGACCATCTTGAATGCATAAATAATTGCAAGGATGATTACACAACCCTGTCAGAATTGGGAGCAAGTTGTCTCCGGAGACTT
Organism: Dasyprocta punctata; assembly: GCA_004363535.1. Lineage (NCBI taxonomy): Eukaryota > Metazoa > Chordata > Mammalia > Rodentia > Dasyproctidae > Dasyprocta > Dasyprocta punctata. Next base: position 12,472 of record RJWM01032448.1, on the reverse strand, counting down.
GCAGAGGTGAGGCTCTATACTCATATTTTCATGTATGAGTTTTTTTTTTTCTTTTTTTGGTACTGGGGATTGAACTCATAACATCACACCTGCCAGGCAGGCGCTTATGCCACTGAGCTAAATCCCCAGCCCTACTCATATTTTCAGAATAAGACACTGAACAAACTTTCTGATGGAATAGGCAGAACACCTGGTACAACTTGCAATATCCTTTTCAAATTCTGGCACTTACACATATTTAGATTTTTTTTTCCTATCAGTGTAATTCTACCTGAGAATATTGAGCATCCCACACATACAGATGGTTTGGTATGTCCTGCTGGTGATAATTTAAAAAATCTTTTTCTTTGCCTGGAAAGTAGGATAGAATTGTGTACCAGGTGGAGATAGTGGAATACCATGTTTCTTATAGCTGCAGAATTATCTTGTGGCCTGAAATGTCTTTCCACCTCCTCAGTCTCCCTGCAGGCTTTTTCTTCCCATTGAGAGCCGGGGTAGAGTAATGGTTGCAGCCATATTTTATATTCCATTTGCTGCCTTCTGTTCTTGTCATCTCTGCTTTTGCATATACCTTGATCCAGGAAACTGGAGATGCACATGAGAAAACTAAACATTATGATTTTACATACCCTGGAAATAACTATCTGCCAAGCACAGGTTGCTACCAGTCTGTTTATGATGGGTACTTGTATTATACCATGGGTTACTGTTCCTTTAGGTATGCTCATAATTTAACTTATCAGATTTGCTAAAACCTGTGCATGGAGGAAAGTGAGTATTGAGGGAGGGAGAAGGGAGTGAGGAAGGATTCTGCCTTTGGAAGGGAGACATAATAGAATAGCCCAAATGACTGAGACCCCGAGATAGGACACAGGGATCCCGAAATGAAGAACAAGAACATGCCAAGCCTGCACTCCAAGGGTTTATGAAGTCCTACATGTATGCACTGTCATTACCTTGGACAGGCTTGTCCTCCTCAGTCTATTCACGGGCATTATTCAGTGTTCTCTCCTTTGCCCTCTTCTCATCTCCCTCTAAAAGTCCTTGGAACTTGGAATCCTGCCAATCTTACTTTTATTTTCCCCTCTCCAATCTATACTATATTTTTTCATGACCTCATGCCTGTACATAGTCTCACTGAATAAAATAAGCACCACTAAACCAATTATCACTTATTGAGCTTTTAGTGTTGCCCATAAACTATCTGCAATACTCATAATAATCCGGCAAGTTACCTGTCATTACCCAGGCTGTTAACAGTCGATCTTACATTTGGACCCAAGATTTACTGATTGCAAAGAGTTGCTCTTTACTATTTCTTCTCCCAATTTGTTTTCCACATTCTCATCCATTCACACTGCCCATCTCTCTGTGCATCCTCAACCTCAACACAATTTCAGTACTGAAGGTAGGTGTCAGGTTCTCCAAAACATCTTTTGTCAATGTATATTTAACACTTCACAGTCTATTTTAAGTGTCTTTTAGGTGTCCATTTTCCACCAAGATTGAGGAGAGTGGCTGTTTCTATGTATCACTTTTTTCTCTTCCTTCTGTTCGTCCCTGCTTTCCTTTGAAAGGAATTAAGGCTCTGAAGGTAAACCCTGGGGCTGCTTAGAACAGTTTAGGACATATAAAATGTGCTGGGTAAAGATTATGAATGAATAAATGATACCAGTAAAACTTGTGACATGAAAGTCAAGATTTATCAAAAGCTTTATTTCAACAGAGAGAAAAGTCAAAGTTGTGCGGGTTCATCCTAACAACTCAGTAGCCAAGTTAGGCCCTGGATATTTGTCTTTTAATCCAATGAGAAAAAGTAGCATCACTTCTTTGTTTTGTTTTATTGTCTGTTTTGTTTCTATTTCATTTTCCTATAATGGAATTTCCCCTTCTTTTGTATTGAGTCATTCTTTCTGGAAGGAGGATCAAGGCTATTTCTTTATCTTGTCCACATCTTGATGTACAGAAACCTCCACAAATTTACTTCTCCTTTCATCCCTGCTCTGTTTGCCTATCTCCTCAACTCCATCCAATATCATTTCATTCCAATAAAGCAAGAATACAAGTTCAGTTTTTCAATTTTTCACACGAAACATCATCTTTGTCCTTTTAAGTTCTTTGAACCTTGCTTCTAGATAATACAGCGTGAGCAATAACTGTTCATGGACTGCTTTGAGCCTAGTTAGGTTTGACTGATACTCAACTGCTTTTAAAAGCATGGAGGAAACAGTCAATAACTGACAATGTCAAACAGATCGATTTACTACTGTATTAGCTCTTCATTATTTTCTAAAACTCATCGCTTTATCCATCACACCACAGCAAGTTACCTAGGCTAAAGTAATAGTCTTCTGCTGATGAGAATAATTATAATAGAACCTACTTCATCTGGCATTGTGAAGGCTAAACGACCTAACCCAGGAAAAATGCTTGAACACCTGGAACAGATTCACATTTATGTTACTACTGTTCTCCATGCTCTATGCCTTCACAGAGAGTTGAAAGCTTTATTTGAAAAATCTGAATTTTTATAAAACATAGACTGCCACTGAAGATATTATTATTCAAATTTCTCTTATCAAAAGAATGGCAGGAAAAATTCTTTCAGATTTCAAGACTGGAAAAAGAGTCTGTCTTTCCTATAAAATCCCATCTTTCTTTTTGTAGCAAGTGAGACATGCATGAAATAAGAACTTGTTATTACTCTCTGCTTTAGAGGCTTAGCAGTATAGAGTTAAGTTTTATGTTCAGAGAGTTTTCTGATATGCCTTTCTCTTCTGTTTTCTCTTTTATTACGTGCTTTTATCTGAAAACTTTTTATTGATACTAATCTAATTATAATGTCTCAAGTACCCCTTTGAAGTTATAGAGAATAGATTCTTAAATGAGGAATATATGAATATATGGGACACAAAAAACATCTTATCAGTCTTTCAGCACACATCAGTGTTTGCATTTACAAGGTTGGGCCCCATATTTAGTGAAAGGGGAATTGTGTTAGGGAGATTCTAAAGTGGTCCTAAGATTCTCACCCCACAGTATTTAATGTTACTCTAGTGTCCATCATCATAAACCAGATTTTCATGTTTTTGACCCTCATAGAAATACTGCATTTACTTTTTATCTGGTTACATTCACTTAGTATACTGTTTTTCAGATTATTTCATATTAAAGAATGTATCAGTGCATTTTTTTTATTTGGGTGCATTATTTTATGTTGTATCATTGTGCAACTACTCTAGGGATTTTCTATTCTAATATTGAAGCTATTTGGGCGGTTTCCAGCTAAGTCACAAGAAAAGTTTATGATCAGCTTTTGTAGATAGTGGTAAACTATTTTCTATAGTGTTTGTATAAATTTACACTTTTACCCAATTATTTGAACTCTGATGATGGACTGTATAGTAGTAACTCATGTGGTTTTAATTTTCATTTTCTTTATAATAATGTGGACCACTTTCTCATTAGTGATTAATAATTTGGATATCTTCTTTATAAACTGCATGTTTAGACCTTTTGCTCATTTTTAATTGGGTAGGGCAGTTTTTTTATAGATTTATAGAATACCATTAAATATTTTGGGTATGAAGGTTTTTTTCTTTTGGGTACATGAATTGCAAATAGTTTTTAGCCCCCACAGTTTGGCTTTTTATTCTCAGAAGAATGTCTTTTAAAGAACAGAAGTCATACATTTTAAACAACTACACATTTCAATGTTTTACCTCATGGTTAGTACTTTTGGTATTGTTTAAGAATTCTTTACATGTCTGCATGTCATCCAAATTTTTTTTATGGTTTAAGAAATTTTATTTAATCATTTCTTTTATGTGTATGGCTCATGTTATGTTAATTTTTTATTATAGTTTGATGTATAAAGGCTGTTAGTATGAATGTTCAATTGACACAACAGTGCTTACCAAAAAGAGGTTTCACTGAATGGGAGCAGAGACTTGTCATTAAATTAGGTGAATATTAAATATGGGTTATTTCTAGGAATCTTTCCCTGCTTTTTAATCTATTCATCTGTTCTCTACCAGTATCATGCTGAATAATTGCAGCTTGATGACATCTTAGCATCTAGAGATAAGCTTTCCACTTTTTTTCTTCTTTAAGTTCAATTATTGTTCTGTTTCTTTGTATTGTTTCCACATTTTAGAATCAATTTGGAAATTTAAAATGAACCAGTATTTTGAGTGGGATTTCTAATTCAATTATTTGCAAGAGAACTTACATCCAATTATTGAGACTTCTAATCCATGAATATGGTATATCTCTTTATTTATTTATTTAATTTTATCTTTTGTTGTTCTTTCAGTTATATTTTATTTTTAGTGAAGGGAACTTGTACATTTTTTGTTTATATTTACCCCTAGATATTTGATAATTTTTGTGCAAGGGGATGTAGGAGAACTTTTATACTTTATATTCCAATTATGTGTTTCTGGTATGTAGGAATAGAAATAATTTTAATGCACAGACGTTTTTGTATCCAGAAAAATTTAAATTTAGATATTGATTTTTATAATTTATTGTAGATTGCTTCAGATTTTTATATACACATTCATTTCATCTCTATTAAATGATGTTTTACCTCTTTCTAATATTTATGTCTTTTAATTTCTAATGCCTGACATATTACCTTGTCTAACACGTTTTGTATGATGTTGAATAGAGCTGATGATTATAGGCATTCTTCTGTTATTCCCCAATTTAGCAGAAACTTTCATATTTCACAACTAAGTATAAGTTAAATGTAGAGTTTTGGTGCATTTATTGTGTTAAGAAAGCTTCTTTCTGTTAGTTTATTGAAAGTTTTTATCATGAAGGAGTATTAAATATATAGCATTCTGTTTTGCATCTGTCAATATTGCCCAACTTTTTTTTTTTCAAGACAGGATCTCACTATATAGTTCTGACTGGGCTTGTATTCATGTAACCCAGGTTGGCCTCAATTTCAGAGATCCTCCTGTCTCAGCCTCCTGAGTTATGAGATTACAGTTAGGCACTACCATGCCCATACATAGTTTTTTTTTCTATTCCTTTGTAGATGTGGTGATTTGAGATATTTAGTAAGTCTTGAGCTTTTTGTTTGGTGGTACTGGGATTGAATGCAGGGTCTTTGAGCTATATTCTCATCCAATTATTTTGTATTTTTATTTTGAGACAAGGTCTTACTAAATTGTTAGATTACCTGATCCTCTTGCCTTATCCTCCAACAGTAATGGGATTAGTGAGCACCATGATACCTAGCTGAGTTCTACAGTCTTGAAATGAACCCAATTTGGTATTTCTACTTTCTTAATCATTGATTCATCTGCTAAGTGTTTTAGTTGTGGTTTTTACATCTAATAATAAGAAATTAGCTATAGTTTTCCATTATTATAGAGTCATTGTGAGATTTTGGTTGTGATATAACATCTAAATTAAAAAATCAGGAAAAATTCTCTCATTTTCTCTCCACTGGAAGATTCCATGTACCGTTTCAAAACTTTGAAAATATACATCACTAAAACCATCTGGACCTGATGTCTTCTTTGTACAGATTTCAAATTTTTAAACTTTGCAAAAACAAAAATAGAGTTACAGGTTGCAAAAGAAAAGAGATGTCCTGAGTATCTTTTACCCAGTCTCCATCCATTGTAACATTTTGAGTAACTACATTAAATTACCTAAAGCAGGGAACTGAAATTAGCAAAATCCATATTGTTTATTTATAACTCATCAGTTCCACACATTTTCATTATGCGTGTGTGTGTAATTCTATGTAATTATGTCACAAGTGTATATTTGTGTACTACCTCCACAATTGAGATAAAGAACTATAATATCACCACACAGATAATTCTTTATATTGAAAAAGATAAGGTTGTTTTGTCTTCCTTAATCTTTAAGCCTTGTAAACAAGTAATTTCTCTTCCATCTCTATATTTACATTATTTCAAGAATATTGTCAAAATGGAATCCTCTAGCATGTAACTTTTTGAGAACATATTTCTTCACTTACCATAATTTTGTTGAGATTCATCCAAGTGTGCATCAACACTTCATTTCTTTTTGTTGCTATATTTTCATGATATGGATATACTATGATTTGTTTAACTGTTCACCCATAAAAGGCCATTTAGACTGTTTCCAGTTTTGGCTAGTAAGAACAGAGTTACTATGAATATTCTTTTACAAATTTTTCTATGAACATAAGTTTTTATTTCACTGGGATAAATTACTAAGAGTACTTTTGTTGACAAACTTTTCCAGAGTGTCTGTGTCATTTCATATTTCTACCAGTAATACACAAGTGATCCAGCTTCTCTAAATGATGGCCATTATTTAGTGTTATAACACTTTAGTGATACTTTGGTATTCATTAATTTGTTCCAGGAAATGCAACAAATATAAAAAACAGCACATTCCAAACAAGTTGCTTTATTTTTTTTTTATTTATTTTATTTTATTTTTTTGCAGCACCAGGAATCGAACTCACAACCTCGCACCTGCCAGGGCAGGCGCTTAAGCCGCTGAGCCAAACTCCTGGCCCAACAAGTTGCTTTAAATGGGAAGGGTAGCAAGTCATGAGGCAACGAACACTGACAAGTTCTACCTTGTGAGTTGAATATCAAAACAATGACAAGTAGTGGGACAAAATTTTCATGTCAAAATGTGTCAAGTATCAAATTCAAGGAGTTTCAAAGCAGTCAAGTACTAAAATATTACTGTATTTTAAATTTTATCCATTAGTAAAGTTTTGAAGAGATTTCTCACTGAGTTTTTAAATTTGGTATAATTAATTGTGTCAACTTGAGAAGTTTAGAAGCTTAACTAAATTAGCTCGGCAATTCTACAACCTAAGGTGTAGAAGACCCGCCCTAGGGTGGCTAGTCTCCTGGATGGTGTAAAGGGGAATTAGGAAGGACAGATCTACTTCTGTTCTTCAGAGGAGCTCCAGTCTTTGCCTTCAGATTGGACATCATCTCCTGGTTTCCAGGGCAGACTTTTTGGTTTCCATCATAGATTCATCAGCCTTCCTTTGCAGACCCATTGACCTCCTGAAAGGTACTTGCAGTGAGCTCCAGTCTTTGGACTGAAACCTTCAGTCTCCAGTGTGCAGACACACTCTGCATGCTTCCTCATCTAACTCTGTGGGTGGCCATTGTAAGCCAATTTTGTAATTTCTTATACTTTTGCATATATTTTGTTGCATCTGATACATTTGACCAATCTCAAATTGCATCTGATGCATTTGACCAATCTCAAATTAACATGGTCAGTTTGTCTTCTATCATCATAAACATGTGTAGTACAGTTTTAATGAGTATTTAAACCTGCTCTTTATACTATCATCCTTGTCATTTCCAGATAGTCAACAATTGGTATTTCTTTTCATTTAAAATTACTTTTCTTTCACAGTGAGATAAATTTTGATTTGATGTTAGACACTATGAATTTTAACCTGTTAGGTTTTGAGTTATTTTTTATTCCTATATATAATCCTATTGCAGTTCTGTGATGCAGTTAATCTTTTTTGAAATATTTCAGCCTTTTCTGATAATGATTTTAGGCTTTTTTTAGGTGGAGCCATAACTGTGAATATTCTATTATTACTGATGATGGCGGGTTGATAAATGCTGGTCAACTTGTAATATCAGCTGAGCTAAATCAGTGTGGTGCTGAATGTGGGTGGTCCACCTGAGGAATTTTGCAAATACAAAATGAGAAGTGAAGAAGAAGAAGTTAGTGTTGTTGGTTCTCCATGGTGTTGCTGTCATTTGGTGTTGTTGGTTCTCCTGTTGACATGGGTTCTCCTGGAGCAGCTTGCTGAGCTTATTTCTTAATAGGAATTTGGCTGTTCTCATCATCAAAGGAGCTCAGGACTTTCTTGCTGAGAATGGCTGTGGTTCACTTTGGGGAAGCCGTGATCCTTAACTTTGAGCATCACTTCCTGGCTCTGGAGAGGAAGATGTGTGCTGTTCATTCTCCAGAAGCTTGTCATGCTGGCTTCCTGATATGAATTCAGTCGTTCTCATTGTTGGAGGAGCTTGGGACCTCATTGTCACTGAAGATGGCTGTGGTGCTTTTCAGGGGAGCCCTGGTCCTTATTTTGAGTGTCGTTTCCTGGCTCCAGTGCAGGACCCTCAACCTATTTTCACAGATCCTTCATCTCACTGGCATAGACTTTCTAGCTTCCACTGCTGACCTTTGGGCCTTCCCAGCACAGATGCATGAAACAGACTTGCATGAGCCATTGTTGTGGGCTCTAGGCCTCCAGTAGGACTTGTGGGGGCATTGTCATGGGCTTTTGGTTTTCAGTGGAACTCATGCAGGACATTGCTGTGGAATCCAGGACCTCGGCCGGATTCTCGAAGTCTTTAGTGTGTGGACAGATTTCCTGCACTTTCTTTGTATTTGACTCCTTGGGTGACCACTATAAATAATACTATAAATTATGTGTCCTGTATTGTCTTGTTCTCCTTGCAATCCCTGACTACAACACTGATGAGAAATATTTTGCCTATTTCTTATATTTTTTATTTGGGCTAGCATGTATAAATATTCCTGGTCCTGTGAGATACACAAAATTTCTTTCTTCTAACCATTTTGAGTCTTTTATTCTCTAGTCTTAGGTAGCTTCTTCTCACATCTGTGCTGCTAAGTACTCACCTAAAGCTTCTCTTAAGTACATTACTCTGATCTTTGATGTCTAGACTCTTTTATTTCCCTATTTTACCACCTTTGTCTTTCCAATGCAGGGTGCATCCTAGAATCTTCTTAGTTTCCTCTTCTGTTATGGTTTGGCTCTTAAACAACCACTGAAGCCTCATGTTTTAAATACTTTGCTCTCAACAGGTGGCAATGAGGCATGGTGGAAACTTCAACAGATAGGATGTAGCTGAATGAGTAGGTAATTGGGGCATGCCCTAGAAGAATCTATTGGCTCCTTACAGGATTCCTCTGCTTCTTTTTGCTTTCAGACCAACATGAACCAAGCAGCTTTCCTCTGCCACGTGCTTCTGCCATGATGTACTGTATCACATAAGCCTAGAAACAGCAGGGCCATGTAACTATGGACTGAAACCTCTATAACTATGAACCAAAATAAATCTTTTTTCCTTTATATTGGTTTCTCTTAGGTATTCTGTCTCAGTGTTAGAAATCTGACTAATATTTCACAGAAATTCTTTCCAGGAAATAAGCTGTTATAATCACAGGGCTCATTTCTTTGGTTTGCTGACTCTCAGCCATAACTATTTTTTGTTTTTTAATGTTCAGTATCTTAAAAACTGTCTTTTCACACAGTTTGTTCAGGTGTTTCACTATTTTCTGTGGTAAGGTAAATCTGGTTCCCATTTCTCTGTCTTAGTTGATGGTAGAAATCTTTTCAGGTAATTTTGTTACAAAATATTTGCAAACATTGCGTTTTGCAATGCAATTTCACTATAGGTAAGTGATCCTTCTTTCCTACATTATAATATTTATGCTTAGCCATTAAGGTTATATGTATTTTCATTAGTTTAGTTGGGTCCTTAACAGCACAATGTATATAATCTTCAGTGAGCAGTTCTTTTCAGGAAATCTTCTTGAGATTCATATGATCATGAAATGTTATTACTGGAAGATCTATTTGAAAACTTGTGGGTTGCTGAATGCATGGAGGTTCTGGGCAAACTGTGTACTCACTGAGGGCATGGATGTACCACACCCTTCCCCTGCACCTTTCCTATTTATCTATTTTATATGGCTCTTCTTAAGTTGGACCCTGTTATAACGTATGGATTAACACATTAAAGTGTTTCTGAGAGCTGGCTGTCATTCTTAGGAGCAGAACCTGGGGAAGGAATCATGGGAGCCTCCAAGTTACATCTAGTCAGTTGGAAGTATCAGAGTCCTGGACTTGGCAAATAGTATCTGAAGTAGAAGCAATCTTGTGGGACTGAATTAATATTTATGAGATCTTATACCTCCTCTAGGTAGTGTCAGAACTCAATTGGACTGTAGAATGCACAGCTTATATAAAAATTACTTAGTGAATAAATTCCTTCTCCCCCAGCATTTGGTTACAGAAGGGTTCTGTGGTGTGTGTTAGAAATAAAGAAGGAAAAATAAAGTTTCTCCTATCTTACAGTTAATCTTTAAATTAGGTTGCTGTCATGCAGCATATATAATCTATAACAACAATACAATGAATTTGAGTCTATATTACTGACATTGTTGAATGTGCACAGTCAGGTATATATTAGGTTAAATAAACTTTTGTAAACTGACATTTGAACCAAAGGCTGGTACTCATAGAGCAAAATGTATTCAGTTCAGAAACGGAATGAAGAGAATTCATCTTCCCCTCTTCATTTCTGTGGTTTTGTGTCAGCAGTTTTATTTGATAAGAACCCCATCCAAGCTCCTTTTCCTTCTCAGCAAATCTTTAGCTTAGAACTCTCTCTCAAATGAAAAATTAAGGATATTTTCCTAGGAAGAGACACAATGTTTAGATATAGACTCAATAAGTCCTTTTTGGAGAGATCTACCTACATTTCTATTTGGTATTCAATGCTTGTATATTGGAGATCTCCTCTATCTCTCAGGTTCAATTTACCCCTAGGCTTCTGGCTTGCATTTTTTTTTTGTATTTAGTTCTATATTAAATGTCATAGGGAAAGAATATGAACAAAACAATAAAATCCTATCAAATAATCATACCTATAGGCATTTATTCTGAGTAGGTTGTTAACAAAGCATGGAGAGACACTTCTATCAAGTTGCTTGCCTTCACATTAATTATAACAAAAACTGGAAATGAGTTAAAAGTCCATCAGTGGGAGATTATTAAATAAATCTTTGTCTATACACAAAATTGTAACCTTTTTAGTCATTATAAATTATGATATAATTCTACATTTCAGTATGAAAATATGTCAATAAAATTATTAAATAAAAAGGTTAAACGGCTTTTAATATGTGAACTGATTTATTTAAAAATTTTATGTAGGAGTGTGTGTGCATGTGTGTGTACTGTGTAAAGAATGAATTACTAGCAAGCTTATTAACCAAAGTGCCAGTATATTTACTTCTCTGGTTGATGGGTCTTGTTAAGTGTACTTTCTTCTTTAGGCTTCATTTTATTTACATACTTTATTAAAATGTACAATAAGGCTATTTTCATTTTTGGAAACTTGTTAAAATAATCCATGTTCTGTAAGGGTTCAGTTTATACAGTAACAAAGAATGCAAGACAATACAATAAACAAATACCAAGATATATTTTACCAGTCACAGGTGCATAACAAGTTGAAAAAAAAGGGAAATATATGTGAGCATTACAAAGGAGACAGAACTATATCTGAGCTTTGGGACAAAGTGTAGACGGTAGACAAGAAGGAAAGACAGGACAATATATCAGGCAGAATAAGCAATGGGAGAGAGAGGAAGGTCTAACATGGTGGGCTGGCAGTGTGCCATGGAAAAGATGAAATTGTACAGCAAATTTGAAACTAAAATATATTCCAAAATCTTCAACAACCATTGCAATTGTATTTGATTTTTTTCAACTTGTTTGGGGCTACTTGAAGGCAGAACTTCAATAATTCTGTTTGACTTTTCTTGTCAAATCATTTGGTAGGTCTCATCATTCCTATGTTTATCTCTGACAATTTCTTGAGTGCTATGATTAAGGGGAATCTTGTGCCTCTGCTAACCCTAACTCTTTCCCTACTTACTTCATCATAGACTTTAGCTTCTAAGAGCCTGTTGTTAGAGCTAAGTCTGATTTGAATCTGTTTTATCTCTGTATTTATTGAACATGTCATATTAACTTCTCAATACCCCCATTTCCTCATCTACAAAATGGAAGTAATAATGGTTAAAGCAGCTTTAGAATCAAGAGAGGCAAAACTTGCTAGCATGTTGCTTCCTTTTTCCTTTCCTCTCTTTTTCTTTCTTTTAACTAGTTTTTTTTTTATCTTTAATCATTCATCAAGGAAATACAGCATAGAATTTCCATAATCTGAGCTCTGGACTGAATTAATTAGATCACCATTTACTTGGTTGGGCACTGTTGTGACTGATAGTGAGGATTTATGCATCCTCTTACTAGGCACATTATAAGAAGAATCTTCTGGAACACATTTTAGGACTGAATAGTGTATTCAGTGGTATAAGTGTTAGGCTTTGTAATTGGCCTGGGAGGAAAAGTTCTATAAAAGCACTGAGTACAGGGGTCCAACACAGCTGTCTAGAAGAGGTTCATGTCAGAGATAACTCAGGGAAGAGTGACTGAGGAATATATAGGTACTCTGAAATGTGGCAGGCAACCATACCCTGAAACAGGAAATCAATCTGAAAGATGATTCATATATTTCAAACCAAATATCTCTTTTGTTGAAAAGGGAAGGTGGCACCACTCTAACTTGTCGCACTGTCCCTACCCCTGTAGTCTCCAGGGAGCAGCCATCTTACAGAATGGCCCTGATCCCTGAGTGAAGAA
>RJWM01032447.1:0-21482 GCA_004363535.1 Dasyprocta punctata | reverse complement strand
TTCCATTTCAGTGTCTCTTGGGTTTATTTTTAGTGGGCTGGGGAACTGAGACTGCCTCTTGGTCTTTCGTTTTGTCATTTTCTTCTAGAGCCTATGTGGCTCTGTGTCCTGCAAGCCTGACTGGGTGTTCCCCTGAGGGCTGTGCTGAGTGGTGGTTTGTGCTGAGTGGTGGGTCACGCTGAGTGGTGGGACCCAGTAGAGCTGAGTCCTGCGTGCAGCAAGGGAGGGCGGCCTTCTGGGGCATGCAGGTGGAGCCTCTGCCTTAACTGGGTGGGGACCAAGGCCTCCTGGTCCCAGGGAGCTAGGCAGAGTGTACCCTGGAGTGAGATGCCACCTGGACCCTGAGTCTCTCTGCAAGTTCAGAGCAACAGCTGTGCCAGGGCAAGCCTGGGCGAGTCCTAGGCCTACAGTGCCAGGGCCTTGCTCCTGACTGGACAGGGGTCCATGAGCTCTGGGATGCTGCAGGCACAAGCTGTTCCACTGAAGTATGGAGATTGTGTGAACTCTTCACTCTGGTGGGGGGAGCCCAAGCTCCCCAAGCCCCTGCAGCTATGTTGATCAGTCCCTGAGGAGCAGGTCTGGGGTCCTGGGCTGATCTGGGCTGCGTTGTGTACCTCCGTGTCCTGCAAGGCTGGCTGAGCATTCCCCTGAGGTTTGCGCTGATTCACGGGACCCGGTAGAGCTGGGTCCTGCTTGCAGCAAGGGAGGGTGGCCTCCCAGGGCATGTGGGTAGAACCTCTGCCTTAACTGGGTGGGGGCCAAGGCCTCCCCATCCCAGGGAGCTAGGCAGAGTGTACCCTGGAGTGTGACGCTGCCCAGGCCCTGGATCTTTCCGCAAGTTCAGAGCAACAGCTTTCCCCATTATCCTTTTCAAGGGTCATCTCCAGTGATCTTGATCTCTCCTACTAGACCCCAACTCCTAAAGATTGGATAGCAGCAGACTTTATACATGAACTTTAGAGGACAGATAAACCATAGCAACAAAAAATGTTGTGCTACCTGTTTGAAATGTATAGTACGTTTGTTTCCTGTAGTTTTACAGATAGCAGAAAAGACGTGTTAGTCACACAAATAAAAGTAAAACTGCAGTTATAAAATGGTCCTACAATGGAGTAAATGTGATTATCACAGATTTGATAAAAGCAGAAAAGTCAGAGAAGCTTCGCCTTAGGAATTGAAACTGGAACAGCGATCCAATGAATAAGTAAAATTAAACAAATAGCGGTGGAAGAAGTAGTCCCTGCAGAAAGAAAAATTTGTGCACTCCCTCAAGACAGGATTGGAATCATTGGGACTTGAACCTTGAACCACACTGTAAGAGAGTGGCACTTGACATTTATGAATACCTGGCTACAATGTATGGAATGGATTTGCAAGACTCCAGATTTGTTGAAGTTAAGCCAGTTAGAATGCAACATGTATAAAAAGACAAGATATGTGATTGCTTCAACTAAGTATAGGAATTTCTGCAATGATAGATTAGCTGTACATTTGGCTATCTATAGGATTAATGATGGGTTTAGTTGATAGTCACTCACTTCATTCAGCATTTCAAATTTAAAAATTATTCAACTCCACTAGGGTCACCTTCTAATATTTTTATTTTCTCTCACTCCATTAATGTACTTTCTTCTTTCTTTCTCTTTCAAATCTGAAATCAATTCTCTTGCCCTCTTTTAATTTGGTAGTATTCACTTAGCAAAAAACAATGCTGGTTAAGTGCAACTTCTTGCCTACCAAATCTTTCATCCTTGTAACTATCTGTAGCTACAGAAAATATAAATCATATCAACTGGTCGCACTTTCAATTTGTGTCCACTAATTCCAAAGGATCTTTAATAGTTACTGCCAATAATCCTACATTTTCTGAACCATTCACTTTCCAATTGTTAGTCATTTTACACTGGAGTGCAATACCCAATACCCACAACCTAAAAGAGGAGAAGCTTATTTTGGTTTCCTGTTTCAGTGGATTTGGGCTATGGTCACTAAGCTCCAAGGTAGAAGTGACATAGCATCAGGGCATGGCAGGAGAAAACTATTCATACAATGGTAATCAGGAAGCAGAGAAGGAAAAAGGAGGAGCCAAGAACAAGAATACATACTTCCAAGTCACATGACCCCAGTGACTTCTTACTAGACTCCACCACCCAAAAACACATTTAGCTATGAATTCATCAATTGATGAATCCAATGAAGAATTTAGTACTCCCATAATCCAATCAACTTTCAAATATGTGAGACTTTTGAGAGAAATTTTGAATTAAATCATAACACCTGTGTTTCCAGACCTCCTCATCTTTCCTCATCCTTATCCTAAATCAGTTAGGGAAAAAGATTTATGTGCATTCCTACTATCATATCGAGGCCCATGGAGCATAACACTGAGTTCCACAAGCACTTCTCTTATTTTTCTAGTATAAATTTCTACTTTAATTTAATAGTAGCTGGCTATGTGTCTCAGTACCTTTGCCTAAGGTATAGAGGAACCAAGCCTTGTGCTTATATACTTGGCAAGATGAAAGGCAAGGTGTGTGCACATGTGCAAAATTGTCAAAACAGGATTTGAGCCTACATGATGCCCATTTATCAGGCTTTGTGGATGTTTACCTGAGCATCACAGAGGGTATTATACATGCACGGTACTCTAGAATTTGTTTTTTAAAGAAATTTCTTCTAATTTTTCTGGTAGAAGTAACCCAATTCAGTACAATGTCACAGGAAAAATAACATTTGCAAGTTTGGGAGGTCAAAAGTGAATCATCAGATTACTCATGCATGGATGATGAAGATTATCCTTTAAGGTAAAATGCAGGTTTTTATAACAGAAGCATGGGTTGTATGACAGTTATTATGACTCTGATGTTGGCCAGGTGAGCCAAAGTTCCTGTGATAGTGAAATGGTGCAAGAATTCACTGAGAGACTTGGAGAACGCAGACTGCCTTGATTCAGATGTTAAAGAAAACAGCTATTTGAGTCTATAATTGACTTGTTAAAATGTCGCAAAATGGTCACACAACCAAGTGGAATAATCCAATGTTGGAACTAGATCTGAAAATATAGTGAGGATCTTGGCAGAGGTGAAAAGTATGCCAACACTGCCACTCAATGTTGGAAATTGTAACAGATGAAATACTTTAAGATGCTGTGAAATATATAAATGCTGAAATGCAAGTAAAATGTTTTGTATGAACCAATAAACACATTCAAATACTTATGTATTATGACACCTCACTAGCTGAACTGAAAGCATTCATAGGTTTTCTGTATTTAGCAGGACTTTTCTCATTGTAATCATAGGAATATAAAAGAATTATTGAAGAGCAATAGGCTAAAATATGGCATAAAATTTTATGCCTGTGTAGATGTGAGGACTTATCATGCTTTTAAATTTAAAAATTTATCCTGAAACTGAGGTATCAGGTCTTTATTTGTATAGTAATAAACCAAATGATGTTGTGAACAGACTTGTTGCTTCCGTCTCCCAACTAATTGGAATGTGACATTTAACAGTTGGCTTACCGGTTTTCAATTAGAGTTACACTTGGTAACAGAGCACACACTAACCAGCACAGGAATTGTACACAGGAACAAAGCAGAAATTCCCAATGAAATGTTACAATTTTAAAACAGAAAATTGTATAGTACAATCCTTGGATTTCAGAAGGATTTACATTGGCCTCATATTCAGCAAAGAAAAACTGGTACTGCTGATGTCAACATTGCACCATGATGGAAATAAGGATGAGAAAGGCTCAACAAAACAGAAGCCTCAGATGGGAACTTTCTACAACAAAACTAAAGGCAGAGTAGGTGTTGTTGATGAGTTATGCAACAATTATGTTGTCACTCAACACACAAAGCACTGGTAAATAATTGTGTTTTACTCAATCCTAAACAAAAAATTGGATAGTTAAAAAAAAAACAAATGCGAAATACCATGAAGAAATTTTCTTAGAGGATTGGAAGTGGAATTAATAAGAGATCACTTATAGCAGAGGAAAAATAAAATGTTTCTTCTCAGGGAACTATGCAAAACAGTTGTGAAGCACACTGGTAAGCTGACAAGTGAACAGGCAGGTACAACATCCCAAAGACATACTATGACAACAGAAAAAAACAAAATATGTCAACTGTACCCTGTAAGGACAGACAGGAAAACAAAATATATATCCTGTCAGTACAAGTGATACTTGTGTAGGGAAAAAGCAATTTTCCTTGACTCCTTTGACTATGGAGAACTGCCAGAAATGAAAGCAAGACTTCCAGTTTCAGAGCCATGATCTTAAAACCTGGGAAAACACCATTTCTGTATTCTCAAACATCCCTTGGTAGAATACCTGTCTGCCAGTCAAAGAAGTCTATGTAATCTACTGTACAAACTTGTAAAAGCTTCTATTACTTTAGGAGCAAAAAAATTAATTTTCATAAGGTTCAATTTGTCAGTTGGTGCCATTTCTAAAAGTAATGGTTCTCATCCCAGGTTTGCAAAATCTTCTCCAATATTTTGGTGTAGAAGTTTCAAAGTTTTAAATTTTATATTTAGGTCCAGAATACATTTTGAAATAAATTTTTGTATAACATGTTAAGATATGTGCCAAGAACCAAGTTTTTGAAAAAACATATTTAATTGTTCCAATACAATGTATTTGAAAATATCACTTATTCTCTGCTGAATTGTGTTTGCATATATTTGTATGAGTCTATTTCTGGATTATTTTGTTGTTGTTGTTACATTGAACTATGTACACAGGCTGAAATTCAGATTTGCTTTACCTTTTAAAATTGCTCTTTAGTTATTCTGATTCATTTAAATTTTCATGCAAAGGTTAGAGTAAGAATTTTACACCTAAAAAAGATGCTGGAGTTTTCTTTCGGATTTTTCTAGATTTATGGATAAAGTTGGCAATAGCTCATAGGTTAATGATATCGAGTATTCACTGAGAAAGAAAGTAGGGAAAACATATCCTTCACAGTAGCATCCAAAATGAATGAAATATGTAGGACTCAATCTAAGAAAGGAAGTAAAAATCTATACATTAAAAATTACACCAGTCTGAAAAAGGGGATTCAAGAGGATATCTAAAAACAGAAAGATATCCCTTGCTCATGGGTAGGGAAGACCCAACATTATGAAAATGGCTATACTCACAAAATTGTTATACAGATTTAATGCAATCTTGATCAAAATACCATTAGCATATCTCACAGAACTAGAAAATAATTCCCAAAATTTGGAAACAGAAGAGACCTAGAACAGCAAAGACAATCCTGTACAAGAAAAGGAAGGGTAGGAAGTATCACAATCCCTGAAATTATACTACAAAGCTACTGTGATAAAATCAATGTGGTACTGGGATCAAAAACAGACTGGAGGACCAGTAGAACAGACTAAAAGATGTAGAGAAAGCTACAAACACACTCAGCCACCTGGTCTTTGATAAAGGGACTGAACATGTTTACCGAAAGAAAGAAAATCTCTTTAATAAATGAACTCGAAAAACTGGCTCTCTATATGCCAAAGAGTAAAACTAGACCTATGACTATCACCATGCACTAAACTAAAGTCAAAATGGATCAAATAACTTAGCATTAAAACAGAAACACTAAATCTACTGGAAGACAAAATAGGCAAAAATTTTGAAGACATAGGTGTAGATAGAGAATTTGTGAACAAAACTCAGACAGCACAGGAAATACTTCAAAGAGTCAGTAAAAGGGATTTCATCTTATTTTATGGAAAGTATTTTAGCCAATTGTTTATCAGACAATGGAATTCTATCTAGAACATACAAAGAATTGAAAAAAAATCAGACCCCACAAAATCAAAGACCCAGTTCAAAAATGGGCCTCTGAGATGAATACACACTTCTCAGATGAAGACATACAAATGGCAAAAGAATATATGAAAAAATGTTCAACATCACTGATCATTCAATATATGCAAATTAAAACAGCAGTGAAATTCCATCTCATTCCAGAAAGAATGACCGTCATCAAGACATCAACTGATAACAAATACTTGAGGGGCTGTGGGGAAAAAGGAACCCTACTCCAGAATATAATCTCTTCCATGTGCATTGAACAAAGTGTTTTACTATTGTTGGGTATGTTATACTATAAATGATTAATGAATCACATGGATGAGAATGTTATATGAGTCTTTTCTGTCCTAACTTAATTTCTGTGTATTTTTCTACCAATTATGAGAGTTGTCTAAGTCTGCATATATAGTGCAGTTTTGTCTGTTTCTTATATCACTTCTACCAATTTTTATCTCATGTATAAGCATTCTTACCCTACTTAGATGAAAGATTTTACCATTTTCAAACAAAATGATGCAGTCAGTAAGGGAAAGCAGCAAAAGAATGAGCAGAAAGTAAAAACACACAAAGACAGGAGATATTAGAATTCTTCAAGTCTGAGATTAGATTATTCATAACTACATACATCTGTATGAAATCCATGTGAGAGAAATTTTCCTAGTAGAAATCTAACAATGTCCTCAAAGTCATGAAGTAAAACTTGACAGATTGTAGTAGGCCTGAAAACCTTGGATAAGATGGGGCTATTATCCAACTCACATAAAGAAAAGTAAATGAGTCATTACTATTAAAGGCAAGAATTATAAATGACAGATAAACAATTAGCACCTTGGTTACAAATGCAATAGATTATAAGTAAATATATAAATAATTTGAAAGATAATAAACTATCTTGACAGAAAAAGGAAGCAAAGAGCCCAGGTAGGAACAAATGAATATAACTGCTACATATTTGTTAAAACCCATTAGTATAAATTTTGAATTAAAGTTTTATTTCTTTAAATCTTTCTTCTAGGAGCAGAGGAACATTCTTAAAGAAGACAGAAATGTTAATATCATTTGTGCCACAAAAATGTCACCAAATCTAAAATGTTATTTATAGACCACATGATATCCAAGGCAATAACTTTATCATATTATTTAAGAAATTTTTTTAAAAATCAATAATGTTTTGAAAAGTCCCTTTATGGCTGCCTTCATCTCTTTATTCCTCAATGTGTAGATGACTGGATTCAGAAAAGGAGTGAGGACTACATCAGACAGAGGAAGAAACTTGTCCATTTGGGAATTGGGATGTGGCCACATATAAACAAAGAGTGTTGGACCAAAGAAGAGAATGACGACAGTGATGTGAGCTGATATTGTGGACAGGGCCTTGGACAAACCACCTGAGGAGTGTTTCCAAACCATGAACAGGCTGAAGACATATGAGATGAGAAGTACACAGAAAGAGCCAACACAGATAAATCCACTGTTGGCAGTAACCATGAGCTGCAATTTGTAAGTGTCAGTACAGGCCAGTCTGAGACGCTGAGGCAGGTCACAGAAAAAACCATCTACCACATTAGGACCACAGAAGGGTAAATTAATAAGAAATGCCAGCTGGAACAGTGAATGAATAACACCAAGGCCCCAGGAAACAGCCAGAAACAAAATGCATATCCGTGGGCTCATGATGGTCAGGTAATGCAGAGGCCTGCACATGGCCACATATCTGTCAAAGGCCATGGTCATGAGCAACACTATCTCCACACCAAAAGTCATGTGAACAAAGAAGATCTGAGTGATGCAGCCTCCAAAGGAGATGACCTTGTGCTTTCTGAAAAGGTCACAGATCATCTTGGGGGAAGAGACAGAACAGGTTCCCAAGTCAATGAAAGAGAGGCATGCCAGCAGGAAGTACAAGGGGGAGTATAAGTGCAGGTCAGTGGCCACAGAAAACACAATGAGGATGTTTCCAGTCATGCTTGCCACATAGAGCACAGAGGTGAACACCAGAAGGAGGAGCTGAATCTCCCAAGAGTGAGTGAGTCCCAGAAACACAATCTCAGACACCACAGAATGGATCCCTCCATCCACTGATCTAGCCATTGGGGCTGCAGCTAATCCAATGAGATCTAAGGCAACAGGGAGCATAGGATTATTAATAATGATAGTAGTATTTTTATTTATATTTATATTATGAATGAGAATTACTTGGTTATCTGATTTTTCATACATCCTGAATAACAATGTCAATAATAGTAATTATGATCATAAAAACCTCACCGAAGAGGAGATATCATGCTTAGAACTGTGACTAAAATTTTACACTCAAAATTAATTACAATTAAGTAAGAACAAAGTTTGACAGGAGCCTACAGAAACAAATTGCAAGCAAAAATTTGTACAGTATTTGCAAATGAAGGGTACAAAGGAAAAGTAATTCAGTGGTTTACAAAGAGAAATTAAGCAGCTATTCATATTTATCTAGTTAACCATCTCAACTCATTTCATTTTTATTTTATGTTCATTTTCATTCCCACTTTTCCATAAAATTTACAGAGATGGCACGAAAGGCAACATTAGCTATGACTGATGTATAGACCATCATCTAAGAGTCAGAGTTCTCCAAAATATGAAAATGAACTAGAAATAAAGGGAAACGAATGAAAGAATACTATGTAGAATGAGATTAAGGTAAACAAAACTAAGGTACATTAAACATCAGATCTAGGTAAAAGACAAGAAAAAGCATTATGAGCTTTATCAAAGAATGTGAATTTATTTTCATCATGTTTCATAGGGTTTATTTATCTCCTTAATCTCACTTTTAAAATTGCAGTAACAAACATGGCACAAATTCTCCATTCCAATCATTTTAAATGTATCATGCAGTGATATGAATATATTCATACTGTTGTGAAACAGATCTCCAGAACTTTTTTTATAATTTCAGACTCTATGTCAATGAAGCAACTTTAAACAAGGATCCTTTTACCCATTTTCTAGTTTGAATCACTAACATCTTATTCCAGAAATAATTTATCTAGTTCATATACTTCATGTGAATGGATTCCTACACTACTTACTGTTTTTTTAACCAACTTTTTCACTTACCATAATATCTTCAGTTATTTTTTTCACAAGTTCTGTCAAGATCATACCAATCCATTTCCTGATCACAGAACTCAACAAAATTTTCACTGTAGCCTGTACCTGTACCTACAAGGTTTCTCTCCAAACCTAATAGATGTAAAACTATTCAGGATTTTACCCTAGTTTCTGCCAGCACATATGCCTATGTACCTATGTTGGAAGTAAAGTACAACTTCAATTCATCCATGTATCTTAAGATGTACTTGGTCAGTACTGTATTTGCAAGCAGTAGACTATTAAGTTGCTCTTTATCATTGCCTCAAACTCACCTACGCATTTCCTTTATATTCAGTGATATCTCTTTAACATATTCAAAATCAAGGTATATTATACACAGGTACAAATTTCCTGTGATGGATGTGATCATTATGTGTATCAATAGTGTGCCAATAAAATTATTTTTTGAAAATGCATTCAGTGTTTCATTGTAATCCTATTTGATATTTTGTATCATTATGCTGACTGTGTTTGAAATCCACCCAGGTATTTTGTATCCCCAAGATAGTTTTTTTTTATTATGGCCTTAGCTCATTAAGAAATGATGAGTTATAAAACTCTGTAACATAACAGGGCACCAGAACTTTTTACTTGGCTTTGACCAAACCCATTTACAGTGTGTTTGTTTCTGATGGAGGAGGTGGAAAGGGCAGAAAGAGTTTCATTTTTGGGGGTTCCAAATACTCACCATAATCAATGCATTGCAGGTGATGAACCCTGAAACCAATTCCTGAAGATTTATTCCTTTAGAAGTTACTGAAATGTTGAACAGGTTTACTGACATTCTTCTCCTTAAGACACAACTTCAAAAATCTGAAGAATCTACTCACAAAAATGCTGGTCTAGCTTGTAAATTCTTTCAGTTTAGCACATCCTATGCCTACAACTCTTTAGAAATTCTCACTGTGTCCTGATTCCACCTCTGGCTAACCACCAGAGAGCTGAGCCTCTCCCTACTCAACTAACTTCAATGGCTTTGTGGTCACTTCATGAGCCCACCATCCATAGTTTAGAGGAACACATTCTGTGTTCTTCAGTTATTGGAAACCTGTGAGCCTGAGATGAGAAGAGAAACCACCCCTGCTGTTCAGTGAGGAAAAAACAGATGAAATGGAGAGAACTATGCTGCTAAACAATGCTAAAATATTCAGCCACTGATAAAAGAACATTGAGACTTTTGTGTGGGAAATCAGAAGCACCCAATGGAATGATACAACTTCTTCAATCCAAGAAATGTCTTTGTCTAACTTCACCACTGAGTCTGTCAAAAAGCTAAGACTCAAAAATGCAAACTTAATTCCTCATATTCACACTAGTGGCAGAACTGAGGACCAAAACCCAAACCTCTGAACTCCTGATCCAAAAATTACAGATGTAATAAAAAATAACCCAAGAAAGAATAATAAAACATCAAAATTAAACATGATTTCTGGGTAAAACACACCACTCACAAGCATTTTAAAAGCTCCTATTATTTGCACTAAATTGTTTAATCAATAATAATTAAATTCAATAGAAAATGTGACTAAATATTGGGAACAAACAGTAGACAGAAATGAAATTATTAATCACTACTATACTTTATATGTATACTCATACTCTAGTGCTCTTCTGAAAGAACACAGCAATAGTAAAAGATTTAAAGTAATCTTTGTTATCACAATTTCCTGCCTCTAAATGTTTACTCTCCTTGATGCAAATTAAAACAACACTGAGATTCCACCTCACCCCAGAAAGAATGGATACTATTAAGAACTCATCCATTAACAAGTGCTGGAGGGGCCATGGAGAAAAAGGAACCCTTCTCTACTATTGCTGGGAATGCAGGCTGGTGCAACTACTGTGGAAGTCAGTGTGGAGATTCCTCAAAAAGCTAGGATTGGAGGTCCCATTTGACCCAGCTATTCCCCTTCTGGGTATCTTCCTAAAAGGATGAAAAACATCATACCACAGCGATATATGTGCACCTATGTTCATAGCAGCGCAGTTCATAATAGTGAGATTTTGAAAACAACCTAAGCGCCCATCGACTGAGGAATGGACAAAAAAGATGTGGTATTTCTATGTAATGGAAATCTACTCAGCTATAAAGAAAGATAAACTGGGCACTTTTATACTTAAATGGATGCACCTTGAGAGTATGCTTAACAGTGAAATAAATAATCCATACATATGTAAGCATCATATTGTTGCACTTCTGTGACAAACAGAAAGAAAAACTATGTATAGGTTTGTGCATATGTATACAAAAATAGTTAAGATAGCTAAAGAAAAAAATAATTCTGAGATTTTTATAGCTATTGAGGTGAATCAATAGATAAGTTAGGGGGAATAAATGTTTTGATATTTGTTTAATTCATTTACATAGTCTCTCTTCATTTATTTAGGTTGTATTTGGGTAATTTTGACCAGTTTTTATAGCTTTAAGGTACAGATAATGGATGTATTTTGGAAGATTTATATAGTTATGTTTCTGTAAGCTTTTTTGTGATGTTGTACCTTGTGTCTTTACAATCTTACTTTTGAACTGTTCATTGTTTGTATATAGGCCAACACTGGAGTTCTGTATACAGCTTTGTGACCTTGTACCATGATCCTATTAAACCTGCTTGTCTGTTCTATTGATTTTTTGTAGAATCTTTGTAAATAAAAAAGTAAATGTTTACTCTCCTTAAAAATCAATTTAAACTCTAAATCATTTCACACTATTTCTTTATTATTATTATTATTTCAGTTCATAGTAGTCAGGGCAGGGAAGATTTATAACTTCTGTGATTTGTTAACTCAATAAAACAATGGAAAAACATAAATCACAAATATAATAGCTATTGTGTATAGCATGCTCATCAGTGGTCTTCCACCCAGGACTCACCATCAAGTCAACTACTACTAGAAGGTTACAGTGAATTAAATTTCAAAGACTGTAGCTTATCTTCACAGCATATTTTCCAAATGACTGTATGCTCACACTTGAAAATTTGCAAACTATAAATTTACACCTTCTCTCTTCATGAGAAAAAGAACCTAAAAACATAAAATTTCACTGATTGACTTTTGTATGCTACAGCAGAGCTATGTGTATCTTGGACTTTGAAATCTCCCATTTTCAAAACTATCATGCACTTACTCTGTGACTATGGAAATTTCCCTAAGTTTGAGCCTTATTTTCCTAATTTGTGGAAGAAGATATTAACTCCACTCTCTCTTGTGGGATGTGAGAACTAGTGAAATGATAGATGTGACACATAATTAAACAGAATCTAACACATTCTTAAGGCATATACCTAATATATATCAGGAAAATACATGTCCTTGTCCTCACTTCCAACTGTTAGTATATATAGATGGAAATATAGGTTAGATACAGATGTATATCTGAGTAAATTACTCTAAAGTGATTAAGTACAGCTAGTCTCAAGTTAGGTTTCATGTTTATTATACTGGAGTCCAGTGCCTTGAAAGGCTTCATCATCAATATTGTCCACAGAATAGTTTTATTTTTAAATGTGAATGTAAATCTACTGAGAAGGGCCTGCTTTGGAGGAGTCTTTGCTCTAAGTGTAAGTCTAGTTGTGCAATTTTCCCACTTTTCCCCCTGTACATACAGTTAAAATTTTAAATACATTTAGACAAAAGCTCTTGAAGACTTTAATTTCCACCTCAGATAATGCTGGTCGTTTATGTCTGCATAAAGAACAGGACGTCATGGAATCATGAAAAGTAGTGTCCATTTTATTTTAAAAGTTAGTATGAACTGGTCTAAAATGAGAGGCAGCCCTACAAATACCTGCATCTTAGGAAATAAGACTTTGCTCTCAAAATAGCAGATGATGCACCCAACAATATACAATGTATATCTTGTTTTCAAACTACCATTTTCAAGATCCACTTAACATTAACTTTTTAGTATCTATTTTATTAAAATGTTAATTGTGCATATTAATAATACTCACTGAAATATTTCTATAGATGCTACAGCATGTGTTGATCATATCCATCCATCACTGAACATTCTTTAAACATAGTTATTGCTATGTACAAGTGGAAAATACAACGACCATTTGTTTACACACATTGAATAATCAATAACAGATGCAGATGATCAGTTAAAGTCAATGCAGTTCAACTGCTATTTATTTCTCTTCCCACTTATATTTTTAATTAATTATTTCATTTATTTAAATTTACTAAAATTCTAGTCTGTGTTAGGTGCTCAGGAAGACAACACATATCCAACATTTAAGTACATGTCCCATAGACACAGTACGTTCAGTGTCACAGAAGTGTCACAGAGTCAGTAATGCCTGAATTAAATAGAAAGAGATATATACGGGTGTGATTGGACAAAACAGAATGAAAATTGTGGCATTAAACTTAGGTTTAACAAATGCAAATTATTACAATGTTTAAAGAGAATTTGAGGAATCATTTCAAGCAGAAATATACTGTATAGCAGAAGTAACAGGTAAACTCAAGACACTCTGTTATAATGGAGAAGAGTACAGGTAATCTCAAAAATAGAAATTGTCTATGGTAACGATTGAAAATAAGATGAAAAAGAAAAGTGAGACTAGTTTTTCCTGATCTTAGACTTTAAGGTGACTAAATATTGTTCTTAGTAAAGGGGCACTATGAGAGCAGCAAGGAATTAATGTTAAAACTAGTGCTCAAGAACTATTTCTCATTTATCAGTGTGACAATCTAAGAAAAGGACAAAAAAGAGAATGCTAATTAAAACAACAGAGTCAGTCTGAACTAAAAAAAGTCTTTTCATGTCACCAAAACTGTCTCTATTCTTCCAACAGAAAAACTTAATCCCTTTGATTTTTTAATTGTTTTCTCCACTCACCTACCTGTTTTGCCAAGGAACTAAGAATAGTATTGCTGAATATTCAGGCATGGTCTGCTCCAAATATCAACTAGTTCTGTGCAAAATGATTACAAACACATACAAATGTCTCTGGAAACAGTGTCAAACTAAGAGTAGAAACTAACTACAGCTCTGGAGGGAAGTGACCAAATGATGCTACCCAGATCTGGGATTGCCAGATTGAGAGACTCAGATAATACACCCTGGAGAATAAACTCATATGATTATTGTTGGAGACCACTATGAAGCGGCTCTGAGCAGGTTTTAAAATTTACTAATTGGCTTTTTATTTATCTGTGAGCCTATCCTAGGCCTAGGCCCCTTGCCTGGCGATGGGAGCTGATTCATAGTAAATGAACCTCTATGAATCACTGGTCCTGACTGAGGCCTGTAGTGGCCAAAGAGCTCAGAGATACCGCAAAGGGCAAGATAAAGAAGGTCGCAGCTGAGGACATCTTGGCTCCATAATCAATTATGTTAACAGAGACTGCCCTGCAGGCATCTTACTCTGCAGGCATCTCAGTCCCACCACAAATGCCATCTTGGAGTTCTCCTTTTCTGGCATTTTTTCCTACTTGGAGATGTCCTTGAAGTGACTCCCAAGTCCTGCTCAGTTCCAGCACTTTCCTCAGTATCCCCTCAATGGAAATAAATATGGGTGGTCCAGAGAAGCTCATAGTCTTAGCCCTCATTATAGCCTCAGAGTCAAGAACTCTGTAGGGACTTTGACCCTCCTGGAGCCCTAAAACCATACCATTTTTCTCATTTATTTAAGCCTTCACTGTACACTCGTTTGGAAGATTGGGGATCTAGGCCAGGTCCCCGATAATTATTTTGGTTTTCCCATGGTAGCAAAATACAGCAACAGTTAATGATAAGAAATCAGAGATTTGTAAATTTCTGCTGACCCTAAGACTGCTTGTCATTTCCCAGAATGGTTTTGAGTGTTTTCTAATTTTATTTTATTTGTTTGTTTTGTTTTTTCAGTGTAACTGACAAAAATTGCTTGTACTTAAGATATATAATCTGATGTTATGATGTATGTCATTTCAAATGACTATAGCAATCTACTAATAAATTAATCATTTGACATTATTTCCAGGCAAGAATATTTATGACTTACACAGTTAGCAATTTTCAACTTTCCACTACAGTATAATCAACAATAGTATGCTGTAGTAACTGTTCTCCAGAATTTATTAATTCCATTTAACTGAAACTTTATGCATTTTGACCAGTCTTGCTCCATTGCTCTACCAGAACCCAAGCTCCTGTCAATCACCGTTCAACTCTGTTTTTATGAGCTTGACTTTTTTAGAGTCTGCATTTATGTGAGATCACACAGCACTTGTCTTTCTGTTCTTGGCCCATCTCACTTAGCATAATATCATCCAGGTTCATACAAATAGAGCATTATCTTATTAATATAAAGGCATAAATCTCCACCAGAAATTTTTAGAACTAGTAAGTGAATTCAGCAAAGTTGCAGATAAAAATTGACATATAATTTTGGTAGCATTTTTATTCACTAACAATAAACTATCCAAAAATAAATTAAGTAAACAATATCAATCTTAATACTATCCAAAAAATCCAAAATACTTATAAGTAAATATAGAAAAGAAGAGAGGGGAGACAATCAATCACACTATTTTTATCCATTCATCTTCTAGTGAAAAATTAGGTTGTTTTCATATGTTCACTATTATGAAAAATACTGCAATGAGCTTAAGAATAGCATAGATATCCCTTTCATAAATGTATGTTTACTGTATTTTCAATCTATTCATCTGTGAATATATATATATAGCTTCCATGTCTTGATGATGGGTAATAATATTTAAACAAGCATAGAAGTGCATATATCTCAACATACTGGTTTCAGTTCTACTGGACACATATCCAGAAGTGCAATTAATAGACCACATGGTAATTCTAACTCATATTTTTGAAGAACATCTGTACTGTTCTTTCTTTTCACCTTTCTAAATTTTATTTTGACTTACCACATGTTCATAGTACATAATTTTTATATTCTTGAAGGAGTTAGCATATATACCTAACACATCTTAATTACTTATTTCATCCTTTCTCTTGACTCTCTCCTCTCTGCTCCAGCACTTGATCCCCTTTCACTTTTAAAAGGATCTATTTCCCTACTTCTTATTTTCTGTCTTTTATGGTCTTTATTTATGTATTTTGGATTTCTTATGCTAGAAAGACTTTGTGACATTTAAGCTTATTTGTCTGTTTATTTCACTTATGGTCTCAAGGAGCACTACTTTCCCTACAAATAACTCAAGTTAATCTTTCTTTCTGGAACAGTAATACTCCATTGTGGGTATTCTCTTTACCAATGCATCTATTAGTGAACATATAGGTTATTTCCAAGATATATGTATTATGAATTATGCTGCTATAAACATGTACTGCTCCAGTCAGAGGAGTTCCACAGCTGGCAGGAGTGGCAGTCACCCCTCTACTGCACCTGGAGAAGCTCAACAGCTGGCAGTGTGAGGGCATTCATAGCCCCAAACACTCACTAATTGCTTTCTTTTCTTCGCCCTTTTCTTTTTAAACCTCCCAAACCCTAGTCTTGAAAACTTCACTTACTTTATAGCCTATAGATTTTAGCTTAGATGCTTGGCTAGCAGTTAAAACTTTAAACAGCAAGTGAACTTTGGTCCAATTCCCAAAAGGCCTCCTTTCCCTTAGTTGGCTATAAAAGTATGAAAAGAGGAAGAGTTTTATCTCAAAGTGACCAAACTGCTACATGCCCACATCCTGTGTATTAATTAACCAGATGTGTAAGAAGGTCTTGTAACATTCCAAAGCAATGATAGCTTAAAAGTGGTATCCATGGCAAAACTCTCACCTTGTGAACTCATAAATGTGTATATAAAGAAAACAGAACAAAGGATCCAGGCCAGCAACTCCAACAGCCGAAGCCTGCTGCTCACCACTACAGTTCCTAAAATAAAGCTCACTTGTTTCTTGACACAGTTTCTCGTAAGTAACTTTCTAACTTGTGCTATTAAAGCAGGAGTGTCAACCACCCCTGCCCCCTACCTAGAGGATATCAACAGATGGTGGGAGTATGAGTGTTGGCCACACCTGCCCCCCCATCCAGAGGAGCTTAGCAACCAGTGGGAGCAAAATCATCGGCAACCCCTGTCAGTCACCTGAAGGAGCTCAGCAGATGACAGGAGCGTCATTAACTCATCCTCCCAACCCAGATGACCTTACAAGCCAGGAGTGTCAGCCACACCTCCCTCCCACCCAGAGGACCTCAGCAGCTGGAAGGAGCATCTGCCATCCCTCACACTCCCCAGAGGACTTGAGTGGGCTGATGAGTTCTCACTACATGGAGAAGCTCAGCAGCCAGCAGGAGACTTCACAACTCCTCCCCCACATGTAGTACCTCGGTGGGCCATCGAGAGACTCAGTGAACCCTCCCCCAACCCAGAGGATCTCCACAGGCAGTGGAGAGTGCAGGTGAGCTCCACTCGGAGAATCTCACTGGCTCAGCAGGACCTTGGTAAGCCCTTCCCCCACCTGAATGATCTTGGCTGGTAGGCAAGGGCTCAGATTAGTCTTTCCACACCTGGAGGATCTTGGCAGGCCAGTAAAAGTGTGTGTGAGCCCTTCTTCCACACAGAGGCCCCTGGGTGGACAGACAAGAGCTCCAGCAAGGCCTCCTCCCACCTGAAGGAACCTGACTGGACGTAGAAGACCCCCAGTGACACAGAAGGGCCCCAGGTGTAGCACACAGCATAGACAGGAGGATCTGGCAGCCTGGAAAAGTCTAAAACTGCAGTAACATTATGAATTAAGGATTGGTTCATATCAATACTCCTAGGCTAGTCAGCCCAGGAAAATTCAGGACCCACCCAACTGGTTCTGCAGGAGGAATTCAAGTGACTAGCCCTTCCCCTAAACTGTGGGACCTAGCAACTAGGTGGACATCAGCCACACTATAGGACCCTAGGACACATTCGATGAACAGACATGACTAGCAGAATTGGGAAGACCAAAATATTAACCAAAAGGTGAAAATGACAAAATGAAATGGCAAAATGCCTTTTTCTCTCTGAAACAAGTGCAGGGGACATCAACTTAGAAGACACTGGAAGACACACACCTGAATCTTCTGAAAAGGTAGAAAATGAAGTAAAGAAATAAATCCATGAGGCTATATAGGAGCTCAGATCAGAAATAATCTCTCAGTTCAAAAAAAGAATGACAACCTTAATGAAGGAATTGCTCACCAGAGCTAGACAAGACATAGACAAAAAAAGTACAAAAGCATAGGAAAATGATGGAAACCTTGATTGAACAATATAGGACAGAAATAGAATGAATGAAACAGATTCAAAGAAATATGCAGGAAATTAAAAATTCCATTGAAAGCTGGCAAAGCTATGTGAATGAAACCAAAGACAGACTTCAGACATTGAAAATAGGGTAGCAACTTGTGATCACAAAAGGAAAGAATATTAATGAATAACTAGGAACCATGAAATAACAATTCAACAGTTCCAAGACCCTGCAAAGCAAAACAGTATAAGAATGATAGGTTTCAATGACAATGCAGGAGCCAACACAAATGACATTAAAAAAATAAAAACTATTTGCAAAAGTAATAACAGAAAATTTCTCAAGCATGGGAAGTAAATTTGATATACAGATAACGGAGGCATATAGAACTCCAAACAGTCATAACCAAAATAAATATAAACCCAGATATATAAAAATCAAGATACCAAAATTCAGCAAAAAACCAGAATTTTAAAAACTGTTAGAGAAAATGACACATTGCCTATCAAGGAAAGCCCATTAGGATCTTGGTTGACTTCTCAACACAAATCCTCAAGTCAAGAGGTGCTTGGTATGAAGTATTTGAAGTCCTGAAAGAAAACAACTTTCAACCCAGATTGACACACCCTGCAAAACTATCTTCCAAAATTAATGGAGAAACAAGATACTTCCATGACAAAAACAACTGAAGAAGTTGACTTCCATCAAACTGACCGCAGAAAGAGTTCTGTAAAACATTCTAGAGAGATAAAAATGACCGTAACTCCCAGAACAGCAACAGAAAGAAACAGTGAGGCAGGGCAAGCACTTGAATAAAGGGAAAAAGCACAGAACCAATAAAAGGAAAATTAAATGAGAAAGATAAGCCAATACCAGTCAATGTAAATGGCCTCAATTCACAGATGAAAACAAACAGATTGGCAGCACAAACAGGAAACAAGTTCCAATAAAATGCAGTATATAAGAAACACATTAACTCAAAAGGAAACTCATAGACTGAAAGTCACAGAATGGAAAACAATAGTTCATGCAACAGGAACCCAAAATAAAAGCAGGGGTACCTATTCTGTTTGCAGACAATGTGAACTTCAAACCAAAAATGATCAAAAGAGATTTTAAAAAAAGTCACTACATTCTTGTCAGGGGAAAAATTCAAGAGGAAGACATAGCAATCATAAATATATATGCACCAAACATGGGAGCACTGAATTATAAGATACATATTAATAGATGTGAAAAATCAAATAAGGAATAACACATTCTAATAGGGGAACTTAGTAACCATTTGTCACAAAGAAATAGATCAAGCACACAAAAAGTCAGCTAAGAACTGACAGAACTGAATCAAAACTGTGAACAAATGGACTTAATAGATGTTTACAGAGTGCTCCACCCAACAACATTAGAACACACATTCTTCTCAGCTGCATATGGAACGTTCCTTAAAATAGACCATATATGAGCACGAAGAACATGCTTAAATCAATGCAAAGGTACAGAAATTTTCCCATGCATACTATATTACCATAGTGCACTGAAATTGGAAATTACTGGCAAAAGAAACCGCAAAAAGTCCATAAGCACATGGAAATTAAATAACACTGTCCTGAACAACCAATGGGTCACAGATGAAATTAAAGAAGAAATTAAACAATATCTACAATTAAGTGAAAATGCAGATACAACATACTGTGACCCGTGGAGAGCATGTGAAGACCAAAGCTCATAGATGGGAGGAAATTATAAAGATCAGAGCAGAAATTAAAACAGCTGAGACTAAGAAAGCAATACAAAGAATTAATGAATCAAAGAGTTAGCTCTTTGAAAGAATAAACAAAATCAATAAACCTCCAGCCAACTTTATCAAGAAAAAGAAAAAAACCCTCAAATTTATGCAATGAGGAATGAAAAGGGTGAAATTACTACAGATCCTATTTTTGTTTTTGTTGTTCTGTTTGTTTTTCTATAGTTTTTTTATATTTTATGGAAAAAACATAAAACAAAATTTCATAATAAAATAATAAGATAATGACTAGTTATTATATATCTTTAAAATAATTAAAGTAGGATATACAATATGGGGATAAAAATTTTTCCAATCAATATTAGCACAAACTTTCCTTTTTAGTGAACTGAGACACTAATAGTGTAACTGACTTGCATTTTTTTCCTTTTCCCTACTGTCCTTTCCGCCTTCACCTATCCTAGTTTCTTTGGTCTTTTGAATAGTTTCATCCCATTTCACAATATCTGTTACACATTTTAGACCTTATTTACTCTTTCATTTTCTCACACCTGGGATTCAATATGTTTGCACATGTGAATCTGATTAAAATTATCTACAAACAGATTAACAGGTATAAACTACTAACAGATACTTGTTCTGGAGATGAGCAACAGCAATTTCTCCATGAGTAGGATGGATGCCTGGACTAGTCAATGACCAAATAAATAAATAAATAAATAAAGATGCTGCCCCTGCACAGTTCCAGCTCCAGAGTAACAGGCAAGAGCTGCCAATCACAGATTACTCTTCTGGCACTGGTGTAACAGGACAGACCAGTCCTCCTGGGAAACAGAACAGGCCACACGTGCAGCATGATCCCAGTCTGGGGAACACCACACACATGTTGGCCTGGCCCCATTTTGGGATATGTTATGCACGCAGAGGTACAACTCTCTTTTGGGATAACACCATGGCCCTGGTTTGGGACCTGCTGCTTATGTTGTGACCCTAGGATGAGGAGGGTGACTCAGGCTAACCCTAAGGACCTAAATAAGATCCTATCTTTTCTCTCTTGTTTTCTTTCTCTTTATCTCTTTCCAAAAATACTTAAGAAGGCTCTTAAAAGCATGCAATTCATTTCAAGTGATTACAAATAATTCAATATCTGCCCTCAAAATATCATGCTTAAGTAATATTTTATAAATATTGGATCAATTTAAGATTGAAATTTATAAAATGTTTATCTTTTTCCCCAAATGCAAATTAAAGAATGAAAATACAAAGTCTCAAATTTGATTTTATACTAAAGAGAAAAAGACAAAAATTCTACCCGGTAATTTATAGCTTTTCTCTCTTTTCCTTTCTGATCCTTATTGATTATAAACCTTAAAATAAATAGCTTATGAATGTTTTTTTTAATTTTATTTGAGCGAAGAAAAACAAAACAAACAAAAACTACAACAACAACAACAAAAAAACGACATATATAGTAAAAACAACAAGCAAAAGAGACAAGCAAACAACTAGAGTAAATACACAATATTGCAGGTTTACAAAACCGGAAGATAGAAGCTTGACAATGGTTGCAATTTGCGCATCGTTATCTTT
>RJWM01032446.1:0-21485 GCA_004363535.1 Dasyprocta punctata | reverse complement strand
TTTACTTTTCCTTCGGCACTTCTTCTCACCCGCCTCTCTGTCTACCCGGCATACATGGCCCGCTCGCTTTCAGGTGTTTTCTCCCCATTTATCCAAGCATGCGAGCGGCCCCTCCGGCCCCATTAAACTCCAGACTCCATCCTCTGAGCGTCCGGGCCTGGACACATCTGCTGGACAAACACGGGGCAGCTGTCGGGCCGAACCCATAAATAACGGAAAGTCCCAGGGACCAACATCTGGCTGAGCCCATCCTTGCGGGCTTGGGACCGTGGCTGGCTTGGAGCAGACCGCCTGGGGCGGCTCCCCCGAGCTCCTGACTCCACCTGGCTCACCTGCCTGCTCACACGCCCTCCCCGAGCCAGGACCTGGTACCCGCGGGCAGCACAGTGAGGTTGGCGAGCAGGCCTGGACCCCCGGGGTGAGAGCTCCCTGCAGACCCAGTCCTTCGGTTGGAACATCTTCCCTGCTCCAGGGGCTGCTGGCGACTGTCCCAAACCCACGGGCGAGGCAGCAGCCAGGCCCCTGACGATGCGCACCTCCCATCGAAAGCCAGAGCCCAAGCCGCCTTCAATCCAGAAGCCATGGCCCGCGGCCAGCGATGAGCAGAGGATCAGTGCCGAGCAGGGCTTCCTGCCCCTGGAGAGACGAGATGGGGAAGATCCAAATCCGGGCTCATTAACAGGTCAGAGGACGGGGCAGAACACAGAGATGTAAGACAGGAAAGTGGACGGAAACCAGAACGCGGATCAAAGTCAGACCCACAGGAGAACGCCTGGCTCATGCGGCCCAAGAACCCCACTTGGCTGGAAACCCAGAAATCTCCCCAGAGGTCCTGGAGAGCTGCCGGTCTGGAAGTGTCTGGACTCTCACAGAACACGGCAGCTTTCCTTCAGGATGCGGGACCTGGATACCTCTTAGCCCCAGCAGCTGGCCTTGCCTCCAGGATCCCACTCTGAAAGCTGCACTGTGAGAAGCCCACCGGCAGCAGTTGCCTGGGCATCCTCCAGATTCCCATCCATTCCTGCTTCTCCTATGTGGGGGCCATTCTTAAATCTTCCTTCTGTGTAGCTACTGTGAAGATGTAACCAGACCACACGTGAGGTTACACTTGACTGTCAGCTTGAGTGGATTAAGAGACTCCTATAGAGGAAGCTGGGTTGGGAGGCAACTGACCCTACCCATGGGTTAACCCATTGATGACTCCCTAGCTGAGCAGGCTGCTGGAGGCGGAGCCTAGTACAGGAAGTGGATCACTGGGGCTGTGTCCTTGAAGGGTGCAGCTCCTCTTGGGCTCTCTTCTGCTCACTGTGTTTGGTGGCTGCCACAAGGGAAGCAGCTCTCCTCTGCCACGGCTCTCTTCCACCATGATAGTTCTGGCTAGGGACTAGACCCTCTGAAACCATACAGCCGAAATAAACCTTTCCTCTTTTAAATTGTATGTGTCAGGCATTTTGTCTCAGCAATGGAAAGGTAACAAATACCAACTCTGAAAACTATCAGCTCATGAGGAAGTTCTGAAACACTATC
Organism: Dasyprocta punctata; assembly: GCA_004363535.1. Lineage (NCBI taxonomy): Eukaryota > Metazoa > Chordata > Mammalia > Rodentia > Dasyproctidae > Dasyprocta > Dasyprocta punctata. The sequence goes on along the minus strand of RJWM01032446.1, from coordinate 19,958 downwards.
TATCACGGAGACAGGTGTATCCGACTCACCTGGGGACTCCTTGAGTACAGGTTAGGTCCTCAGCACTCCTAGAGGACCATGAAGGAACAGTTAATCGTTTCCTCCAGAGCTGTGGCCAAGGGATGGCGCAGCTTCCAGAAGCTGTAACGTGGGCACCCTTATCACCATCTATTCATCTACCTATCTGTCCATCTATCTATCTACCTAGCTACCTATCTGGCTAATGCCTAGAGACAGTGGCAAACAGCTTGCATTCACACCTGTCTTCCTTAGGGAATCCACCAACGCAGAGGCCACGTCCCCAACTGCCAGCGTGACCCCACTCCCAACACCAAGCCAACTCTCCTCTGCCCTGAGTCACCCAAGGCCAGCTGCCGAACCACTGATGGCCGCTCCTGGAGCTCCAAGCCCACAGAAACCGTCTAAACCGGTGGTGGAAACCTGCGGCCTGCACGCCGCGGCCGGTTGTTTATCACTGGACGCTCCAGAAGGCTCCCCGTGGCGGTGTAAACTCGCGGGCCCTCGCCTTGGTCACCTGCCCTCCCGCCACGCACGCACCTCCGCCGTCCCACAAGCCTGGTGCTCCCCACGCAGCCCGCGTGCTGTGCTTCCTCCTGCTCTTGGGAGCTGTGACTGACAGACTCTGCTTTCAAGGCAGTCGCCTCCGTGTTGGTTATCTTACCGTACTGACTGCAGTAAAGTGCTGGGTACATTTTAAAACCCCGAAGATCAAAGGGCTGGGAGAGGGGCCCAGCTTCTCAGAGAGAGAGAGAGAACACTGCCTGGGGAAGCTGTGTGAAAGGCGCTGGGGGAAACAGCTGGTCCTCCGGGGCCTTCAGGAGGGTCCTCCGAGACCAAACCACAAACCACAGCCTGTGCAGCCGGCCTCCTGGGCCCACAGCAGGGCGGACAAGGGCACGGTGCGTCTGAGGCACCGAAACGCAGACACCTGGCGCCCTCGAGCCCTATTCCAGGAAAGTGTGATTCAGCAGGTCTCGGGAGGGGCTGAGAATCTGTCTTCACGGCTTCCCAGGCCCGTCTGGAGCGTATCATGAAATGTAAGGTACTGCACTATTGATCATGTTAACCATGGGGGCCATAGGAAAGCTGCTGTAAAACGTGAGCATCAGGATACACGAGTCCTAATTCCCCCGACACCCAGCTGAGGTTTCAGTGTGCCCCTGGAATTCCCGTGTGCCTCGGAAACTCGGTCCCTGATGTGACAGCGCAGAGTTTGAAGGGGTGATGAGGCCGGGAGGTAGATGAACGCCACACGGGGAGCGGGCTGGTTACTGAGGAGTGGGTGTAACAAAAGGACGCGTCAGACCCAGCTCCACTCTGCCTCGCATGTGGTCCTCCTGCCGTGCTGGGACGCAGCACGAAGGCCCTCACCAGACGCTGGTGCTGTGCTTGGTTTTCAGCCTCTAGAACTGTGAGCCAAGGAAACTTCTCCTGCTTAGAATCTACCCGGCTGTGGTATTGTGCTGTAGCTAGAAGGTGGACTAAGATCCTCTCTGAAGGAAGCACCGTTATTCCCACTTTCTAGAAAAAAAAAAAATCTGAGGTTAAGTAACTCACACAAGGTGGTTAAGTAACTCGCACAAGGTCACACAGCTTGGCAGTGAGAGGGCCGCGATTTCTAGTCTGAGCCAAAAGCCAGTATTCTGCTTCCTTCTGACATTCAGCTGCCATCAGTCAAGCTCACAGGCTGAGTGACCCCCGGGCCACCCTGGCCTGGTCGAGCAGCCCCTCACACAGGTCCCCAGCGTGCCCATGGGGTTGTAAAAACAAACACCTCAAGTGCTTTGAGAGAAGGATGCTGAATCACAGCTAGTGATCAACTATGCGTTCAGCTGAGTGCATTTCCCTAAGATCTACTTATGTTTGTTTCCCTGCAACCTAAAGACACAGCGCCCAGCACAGACAGATACACTACCTCCGCCTCCCTCCCTGCGAGAGGAAAGCAGCCTTCAGCAAGAGACCGGGCTCAGGCCCAGTGAGCAACGCGAACTCGTCTGAACAATCCTTCAGAACAAGGTTCTTAGCCGGGGCTGCAGGAAATCCCCAAGAGCCTGCAACTGCGGGCGCGTTTTGGCAAGGACGGCACTTTTGTGAGTCTGGAGCTTTCCTCGGGGTCTCAGGGGCTTCAGAGAGCCAGGATTCTGACTCAGATTCTTGCACAATTAACTTTAACAGCTCCTCCGCCTAGGTCTTCCTCTCTCCTTTTCAGTGAAACTACAGCCTGTTCCCAAAACAGGCAGTCAGTGGACTTTAGTTCGCAAACATTTTATGATAATATAGCGGTAGGCGATGTAAAAATAAATTTGAGATGGTTCCCTTCCTTTCCCACATTCATCACTAATAACCGTACTTTACTGAAGCTCATGTCTGAGGTCTTTGTTAAAATCCTCCCTCTAAAAATTCAGCATCTTCTCCTGTGCGGTATGTTTCTCTTACGAAACAAATGTGCGCAGTAAGGGACACAGCTCAGTGGGACGCCTGTCCGGGACGCATGAGGCCTGGGAGTGACCATCGCAGCTTCTTGTAAGAGAAACAGACAGACAGCCAGACAGAGGAGAGACGCATGAGGCCCCCGCGTGCAGCACCCCTGTCCCAGGAGCCCAAGCTCGCCACCTCCCCGGCTCCAGGTGTCCACGGGCCAGGGAGTCAGCCCAAGCCTCGTCTCTCGGAGTTTTTGTGAGGTTTCAGCACTGCAGATGCGACCGATGAAATCACCGGCCACGGACGACTTCATCTGCAGCCTCCGTCCGCACGAGGCGGCAGTGGACGAAGCTCTGACCTTCCCGGTCATCTCTGACCAACCGCAGTCTGCCGCTGAGTGACCTTGCCACACTGGAACATCCAGGAATCCCTGTCGCACGCAGTTTTAGGCTCCTCGTGGCCCGAGGAGAGCGCACGAGGTGTGTTCTCGGGGAGCAGGGCCGGGGGCTCCCCCAGACTTCTGCCTGCTGAGCCCATCATCCCACACATCGCGTGACCCCGGCGCTGCACCTGATGCGTGTGGCGTGCGCTGTCGGCAGTGTGGGCAGAGCTGCGGTGGCACAAACTAGGGCACAGGCCGGGCCACCTGCCCTGGGCCCGCCACCACCGGGGACTTCACACGACACTGCGTCCACGTCTCCCTAACGTGGGGGCACAGCCGATGTGTCTGTCATACACCTGAGAAAACCTGGTCAGATGACTTCTTGAAGGTCCCCAAGCAAAGCGAGGGGTGCGGGATTTGAACCCAGGGCATCAGAAAGTCAGGACTCGAGTTCTAGCATCATTACTGTCTAGCTTTGTGACTGCACACCCCGGCCTCTGTGTGCCCGCCCACGGAATGGGGCTGACGAGCCGTCCACCCTCCTCCCTCTGGGGCGCCGTGTGTGTCCTAGCAGCGATCACGGGCTGAGAGGCATCCTCTGACCAGCAGAGGTCCATAAAAGGCCATGGCAGCGTGGCTGTTGACATTACTTTGAAGCCCTTTATTTCCATTTACTGGAAGAAACTGTTTTGTAGGCAACGTGAGGAATCAGAAAACAACCAAGCCATTAGGCCATCGGGGAAGGGGGGCAGGGACCTCCTCCAGAGAGCTCTGTGCCGGGCACAGCAACTGGGGCCCAGGACGGGGCAGCCATCCGTGGGCAACAGAGGCAGCGAGGCTGTGCGGGCAGAGATCGCCCCCTGCCAGGCCGGGGTGCCCGCGAGCTGGACCTTCCAGAGTGCCCCTCTTTGGGAGGGCCCTGAGTCACTGATGTAAGCCAGTCATCCGTCTTTCCCGCAAGCAGATGGCTTGTTGAAATGAAAAGCAGACGGCATAAGCTGCGCCCCTTCTCAGGAGCCGGGAGGCCTCCTGGACAGCGCGGCCCCAAAGGACAAGGGGCTCGCTGCTGTGAGTGCTGCCGAAGCCGAAGCGAGGACTTCTCAGGGCGGCTGAAGGTTCGTCGCCTTAGAGACACAAACCAGCTCGAGCCCCTCTCCAGCAAGAGCCCGCGTGTTGACAGCAGTCCCCATGCCCCCGTCCCAGGGGAACGCAGAAGAGACTCGGGAGCGCAGTGCACACATCACTCCTTCACAGGCGCAGCCCCCCCCGTCGGGGACGCTGGCGCTCACGGGGGCATCTGCGGCTCAGAAGTGCCCAACAGTCCTGGGAGGCAGGAACGCTCGTGTCCACTCCACAGATGCAGGAGTCCTCCAGGGAACCAAACACAAAAGCAGCCACTCGCCAACCCGGGGCAGCCTCCCAGGTCTCCCGCAGACGCAGAGGGCGGGCTCTGGCACGGCCGGGCAGGGGAGGACATGAGATTCTCGCCTTGGCGGTGGTGCGGTCAGGCCAGGGAGGCGCTGACTGGGGTCTGGCGAGGCCCGGCTGACTCCATGGGGCCCGATGGTGCCCGCAGGCGCCCTGGGAGGCCTCGCTGGACCACGCGGAGATATCAGTGCAGGCAACTCTTTCTCAGCCCTGCAAGAGGCTGACGTGTGCGGCAGGAAGATCCCGAGGTCCAGCCAGAAGAGCCATGGGGTGCCAAGACGCCTGGGGAGCTCAGGAGTCCGGCGAGGGTTCGGGGCGCAGTAAGCAGACCAGGGTTACCCGGTCACAAGTGTGAATGACCGAGCCCTGGCTCCCCACAGCAGTGTCCCTTTCCACACACCCCACGTGTCACACCTGTTCGCCGCGGAAACACTGTGGAATCTCCCGGCTCTGGTCTCTTTTACTTGCAAGTTGCTCTTTCCTTCCAGGGTCCTCTGCCCAGGATTTGGAAAACATCTTGGGTGGGCTCCCGTAAGATGGTTCCCAGCTGAGTGCCAAGCGTTTCCAGGGCCTGCTGACCATCCCCTCCCCCACCTCTTGTGTCCAGGGAGAGTGTCTGGAGAACACAAATGAATGATTCCATTTAATGTCTGAGTGAAACACCGGGGACCACTGTTTTATCCGTGCAGCCAGATACACTTCGAGAAAGGAAGTAGCTGGGAAAGAAGCTGAAGGGCTCCGGAGGCAGCGATGCCTTCCATCCTGAGGCTAAGGGCAGCTCCAGGAGAGGGTGCTGAGGTCCCAGGTGCTGGCAGGCACAGAGACTGCCAGAGTTTCCGGCTGTGGGCAGCACACCTGGCATCAAACCCCACAGTAGTCCAGGAAGGACCACTGTTACGGTTGATTCATTGTGTCAACCTGAGAAGTTTAAAAGTTTAACTGAGAGACTAGGCAGGGAGCCAGGGTTTTCACTATGTAAACAACCTCAGCCTGTGCAAGAGGAGGGCAGAGTGATTTTGTGAGTGCTACACCTGCCCTGGGGGGCGGAGGGGTGGGGTGGGGTGGTAGCCTGCATACAGTATAAGGGAGGAGAAGAGGTTTGCTCTTCCCCTACCCTTTTGCTCTGGCTGCTTTTGCTGGGCTGCTGCCTTGAAGTGCTGCCCTGGTGCCGTGCCACCCTGCCTTGGAGCCAGTTGATTATGGACTGAAACCTCCACAAACAGCGAGCTAAATAAACCTCTCATTCCTATATTTTGGGTGATGGGTGTTTTGTCCCGGCAATGAGAGAAAAGTAACTGAGACAACCACTTTCCAAGACATTCAGGTTCCTTAAGACCCTGGCTTCCCCAAGTCGTGCCAGAGCCAGGGTATACCAGTTCAAGGCCCAGAATTTTCACTGGGTAACAATAATCACCCTGCGATGATGACAATAAATGGTCACGTTGGTGGCCATGGCCAAGCTTTACTGGATACTTAAAGGCACGCAGGCCACAGGGTTTCATACGAAGAGGCACTCGCCCACATCCCCACTCTGCAGGTGCAGCCTGAGGTGACCTGACCCCACAGCAACGACAGGACCCTAACTCCCTCCCCTCCACTTCTGTCCCATGCCCGCCCTGGGCAGCAGCACCTGCTGCAGAGATGCCACTTTTCCCCTGCAGGTGTTTACCACTCTGTTCTACCCCAGAAAGGACAGTGGTTCCTTCAAATCACAGGCCCTGGGACCAAACCCCAGGACAAGGCCAGAGGAAGTCTGGGTAATGTCATGGCGAAATGATGTATTTGGGGGACGAATGGAGAAATCTGATTTTGGAGTGAAATCATGCAATATTCAGAATAATTCATAGCCATTTTTAGTGTGATAATGACATGGTGGTGATGAAGCGGGTGAGAGTTGTAGCCAGCAAGGGATGCACAATGATACACTTCCAAGTGAGGCGGGGGGGGGGCCTGGATGTGATAGTTTTGATCTGGGAAAGGTGAAGGAAATAATAGTCCATTTCCCATTGCTGGGACACAATTCTCAACGCTCACAACTCAAAGAAGAGGTTTGATTTGGTTCATGATTTCAGGGTGTCCAGTCCCTGGATAACTGGCTCCAACATCATTCAGGGGACAGTGCCAGAGAGCAAGGAGCAAGGGACTAGACACAGACACCAAGGTCACACGTCCATGACCACCCAGACATAGGTCCATCGGATGGTGACATTCACAACCAGACCAGGTCCTCTTCCCTCCGTTTCTGGGCTCATACATCAGTCATCTCTGGAAAGACACTGCAGACATGCCCAGAAATGGGCTTGCAAGCATTTCACAATCCAGTCAAGTTGGCACTGCTTGACTATGGTCACAGAGAAAATGAAGCCAGATCAGCAAATTGATGTCAACTGTTGACACTGGGGGAAGGGTTTATGGAGAGATCACAGCATTGCTCCCCAAATCAAATGAAACTAAGCTAAGTCTCCCTCGGACAGGCCAGGTTCTAGACCCAGCCACTTCCTGGCCAGAAACCTGCTGCCCTAGGTCCACCAATCACCTTGGGGTCCTCACTGCTACTTCCCCAAGAGACTGAGGGCATTCTCAACCAGCAGAACTGTCATCACCCTGATCCAGACGAGCTTCTGAACATTCCAGAAGATGTAGATAGCCAACACCAAACTGCAGCCACGTCTCTGACCCTGGCCTACCCTGGGTCGAGCTGTCTAGCTGAGGTGCTAAGGGCACAGACGCCCACAACTTTGGCCTCCAGAGACACCAATCCACACATCACGCTGTTTCCCAGCTTCAGGTCCCCCGTCTGGGTAGGTGCAGACACCTCCTGCCTTATCTTCTCCTCAAAACCTCCTCCTCACTGTGCAAGAGCGAGCACAATTTATAAAAAGCAAATCTGCATGAGTCAACTGTCTCCTAAAAATCACCACTACACAAATAGAGGATTGGGTATGTTTATCACACTCACAGGATCAACCATAACGTCGGGTCCTGTTGGATGGTGATGGTCAAAAAAACAAGGTGACAAATGCTGAAGAAGAAAGGAGAAGACGGAATGTCAGGGGGATGTGACACGGTGCACCCACGCTGGAAAGCACCTCAAAAAGTTAAATGTAAGTTTGCCATATGATTCAGAAATTCCACACCTTGGCATATACCCAAAGTAAATGCAGACAGAGATCTCAACAGATGTTCCTACACCAATAACAGCATTACTCACAACGGTCAAAGGGTGTGAACAATCCAAATGCCTACCCACAGGTGGAGAGACACCACATGAAGGCATGAGATGCAATGGGTCATTCAGCCGTGAAAGAGGAGGGGACGTCCGACCATGTGACAACATGGACGAACCTTGAATGCATTACTATAAGCAAAATGCCCTGCACATCAAGAAGACAAATCTGTGTGATTCTGCTTATATGAAGTATCTAGAACAGGCAAATTCACAAAGACAGAACGCAGAACAGAGCTTACTGGAAGTGGGCGGGAGGGGAACGCGGAGGACGAGGGAAGTGGGACAGAGTTTCAGCTGGGGGAGATGAAACTCTCTGGCGATGGGTGGGGGGACGGTCACAGGACACCGTGCAGGTACTCAGTGCCACTCAGCTGTGTGCTGAAAATGGCAATGATGGAACATGTTATGCTACGTTTACTTCACCACTGTTTTAAAAAGGTATAGCAAAAGCTCACAGAACCAGATTCCTAAAAAGAATGAGGGTTACTTGTTATATTTCAAGGAGCTTAACTTTAAGAAAAAAAATCATCACCTTCAGCCCTTTTTGGAAAAGTTTTATTTATTTTATATAGCTCCTTCCCTGGTGAGATTGCCTGCATAAGGGGAGAGAGAAGAAAGAGAGGTAGTGGGGCAAGAAAAAGAGTCAGGGAAAGGGGAGACGGCGGAGCGGGGGAGAGGGGGAGAGAGAGAGAGACAGAGAGACAGTGAGAGACCAACAGAGAGACACAGAGAGTGAGACAGAGGCAGCAGACAGAGCGAGGTTCCCAAGACACACGGGGGCAGCTCTCAGAACTCGAGGACCAGAGCCTCTTCTCCCGCCCCGTCCCGCAGTTTGAGTCAGCCCAGTCCCTGGAAGCAGTGGTCTCCCGTGCTCAGTACCAAACTGCCCCAGAGAGACGCCCGTCCCCGGGACACCAGCATCAGGTCACGGGGAGGGGCTCGTTCCCTAGGAAGGTGCTCGCTGCCTACGGGCGAAAGTAATCCCACCTTTGGGGTTCCTGAAAGTCTGGGCCAGGGCTTTGGCCAAATGCAAAGATAGAAAGGGCAATGTGTGTGGCCCAGCGCAGGACGAGACCATGGAGGCCACAGAGACGGGGGGGGGGTCCCCTCAGGAGCCTCTGACTACACACAAATACTGTGATGCTTCAAATAAACATGATTCAATTTTTGACATTCAGCTCAACCAGCTCAGACAGATATGATAGGCAATTCAAAGAATTTTGAATATGAACAAAGTATTCGGTATTATTTTTGAATAAAAGGATCTGAATCATTCAACATAAGCATGACGTGGCCCTGGTGCGGGCTGCACAATCTCTGTCTGCTGGGGTCTGAATCTGGAAGGTCACCTGTGGGCGGGGCGACGAGTCTGTGGCAGCCCCGAAAGGGGCTCAGACCATGTGGAGGAGCAGATACCGGTGCTCGCTGACACGTGGGTGGAGGAGGCGCGACAAGCCATCGCCAAGGGCAGACCGCGACCACATGCGTGCAAGGATTCCAGGCCAGCAGTCCACGAACCCGGAGACCCCAGCTGGGACCCCAAGAGCGTGGACTCCGTGGAGGGGACCCGGCACCGAGGTCGACGCCGCTGTGACCGTCGCTAAGCTGCTGACTTCTCTGCCCCGCTTTCCTCCGCAGTCAGATGGGGACCAGAGTCGCGCTTGTCTCCTAAGGTGCGGGAAGGGCTTGTGATGTAGTTTCCGTCCCTGGCGTCCCGCCAGCCTCTCCTGAATGTGGGCAAGGAGTCATCTCTACCCTTACCGTAGCAATTCCTTGAGGGGAGGCTATCGGGTGATCCAGATTTCTGGCACCGGGCAGAGGTAGGCCCAGAATGAGCGACGCCTTATTTTCACTGCAAGGGAAAGAAGAGGGCTCCCAGGGTCCCCCGGTTCACATGCTCTGCGACCTCTGAGGCCTGGACTAGAAATGCCGGCCCCAGGCCACGAGCCGCTTCTTACCAGCCCTCGACTGCAGCCCGAATCAAAGGACTCCTCCCAGCTCCGGGAGGCAGGGACTTCCCAGGCCTCCAACTGTTTTTTGTTTTTGTTTTCTTTTCATTTTTTTTTTTTTTTTTTGTAGCACTGGGGATCGAACTCACAACCTCACACCTGCCAGACAAGCACTTAAGCCACTGAGCCAAACTCCTGGCCCTGGTTTTTTGAGGCAGGGTCGCACTATGTAGCTCAGGCCGGCCTTGCGCTTGCATTGTAGCCCAAGCTGGCCTGGAACTCACAACACTCCTCCTACCTCAGCTTTTTATTTTTTTTTTTAAATATACACACTTCAAGGGCCAGGAGTTTGGCTCAGTGGCTTACACGCCTGCCTGACAGGTACGAGGCTGTAGGTTCAATCCCTGGTGCCATAAAAAAAAATAAAAATAAAAATAAATAAATAAATAAATACACACACTTCAGAGTAGATTCAGGACTACTCCAAGTTAGGAAACTCAGATCAGACCCAGGCAACCGCCCCCCAAGGAGGAACGCACACCCTGCGGCAGTGATGGGGACCCTCTCAGAGACGAGCGCCCACGTGGCAACCCAAAACCCACTTATTTATCACAAAGCACCAACACTGCAATGAAACCGGAATAGTGAGGTTCAGAAAAAACAGCCATTCTCCAAGCCTCAGCCGCCTGTGCGCCAACAGAGAGGGCTCTGCGGGCCACAGGTCAGCACCACTGCCCACGGGTCCCTGTCCTCCAGCCTCCCCAGGGACTAGGATCAGCTGCCGGCCCTCACGCCGGCACTCGAGCACCTTCACGTGAGAGGCTCTTGGAGTCCGGGCCGCAGGCCTCTCCGGGCCGACCCCGCATGGTAAGGGTCCCAGAGAGGTTCCAGGATGAACTCCCGCTGTTGCCCATCAGAGCTGGTTAGGCCACAGGGTGCAGGCAGATCTGGCATTCTGGAGCCCCAGCAGCTGCAGGCAGAGACTCCCGGCCTCTGCAAAGCCCCCTGCCCGAATCCCAGGGGAGCGCCTCCCCCGCCGGGGACCTGCGCCTCTGGGCCCTGGTAGGGCCGTCTTTAGGGGAAATGAAACCCCACCCGCAAAGGGCGACACACGCAGTCACACACAGCCACACGGCGCTGTGACCTAACGCCCACCTCACGGACCCCAGAACAGGTTTTCTTAGTAAAAGCTGCTGGCGTGAGTGTAGCTGCCACTACCCGCCAAAGTCCAATTTAAGCCCCTCTTCCTCGTGTAGGGGAAGTGAGGGTTTGCTTCAGCCATCGGGTCTGTTTCCAATTCACTTACTGGGGAAGAGGTGAGCAGTATACGGGTGGGTGGTCCTGCAGTACCCCAGGATGTCTCAATGATGTCAAGAGAGGCTGGGAAAATGCTAAGGCACTGCTAGATAAAATCAGCTTTCGCCTGCCTAGAAAGACCCTTGGGTTCTGATTCAGCAGACATGGATGGAACGCTGCCCGAGCCAGACAGGAGAGAGTCTTTGCTAGCAGAAGCAGAAAGGGGTGAAGCCTTGGGTGCAGTCTGGGGTGTCCCCCAGAGTTCACATACTGGAAGCGTGGTCCCGGGTACAGTATACTAAGAGGCGGTGGGACCTCTAAGAGGCAGGGCCCACTGCAAGGTGAGACGGGTCACCGGGAACACCGCTCTGGGAAGGCAGGAGGGTCGTCCCCCCGGACCCTGCCTCGTGCTTGGGAGAAGGCTGTCAGCAAAGAGGAAGACCTGCTCCCCGCTGCGCTGGCTTCTCACCTTGTGAGGCCCCCGTACACACTGCCCCAGAGACAGTGCCGTGACGTTTAGGGTTCTAGCTTCCAAAATGGTGAGCTACATAAACCTCTTTTCTCTGTAGGTGACCCACCCTCAGGTGCGTTGTCACTGCAGTGGAAAACAGACTAACACAGGGGTCTAGCTCAGTCACAGCGGGCTGCCCGCCATCGAAGCGACGTGCCGGGAGGGCGGCAGGCCCCACTCCAAAGGGCCAAGCTCAGCTCACCTCTGTGTCGCGGCTGCTGAGCGCGAGGCACAGGCACCAGACATGGTGGCCGCTGCCCAGCGCTCTCCGAACCTGAGCGCTTCTCCCTGTGCACGCAAACACCTTCAAGCAGCCGCCCCACCACCCGTCCGTGTCAGCACTCCTCCTCCTCCCGCCCTCCTCCCGCCCTCCTCCCCAGGGGGCAGCTGCGCCAAAACCGTTCTGAGCTCTCCGCCCACCTCCTTCCGCCCTCCTGTGAGTCAGAGAAGAGCGAACCGTTTGTGGCTCCACCTTGCTTAAAATTTTTTTTCTAGTACTGGAAGTCGAACTCAGGACCTTGCACCTGCCAGACAGGTGCTTGTACCGATGCGCTGTATCCCCGGCCCCTACCTTGCTGATGATGGACTAGATATACCAGCTACTTCCTGGGGGTGTTGGGAGGATACTAACGTGCACTCCATTCCCCACAGGAGCGAAGGACGGGGGAGAGCTGCATCCTGGGCGCCGGGCAGCAGTGGTGGGCACCGCCGACCAGCTCGCCCAGGGCCCCTGCCCTGCCCCCACCCGCTGAGCCCTAGCTCCTGCTACTCCTGAGGGCGGGGGTCAGATGAGGAGCCTAGCACAGGGGCTCAGAGACCTTCTTACTAATGCTCTCTGCCGCTCACCGGGGGCTTCCTGTCTGACCTCCAGCCCCGCAGCTGAGCCATTCTGTGCCTCAGTTCTCCCATCTGTATAAAATGCCCACGCATTTCATAAGGGCAAGAAGACTAAATATGAGAGGATGCTTACTTAGTCTACATGGGAACATCCGTAAACGTCACCCATCACTGGGGCTGCTTTTAAAGATCAATGCTTTCATTTTCACTGTTGCGGTGGGGACTGCAAAGACAGAGACGTGACCGCCGGACCGACTACGCTCCTATTCAGGGGCTTCCTCACCTCTTATTAACTGGTTCCGCGGGACTTTCTAGCTCAGACCCCACCAGTCCTACTGCAACCTGCGGGTCCCTCTTGACCCATCTCTCCTCTCCCTCACCCTGATCAGCTTCGTGCACCGAGCCCCGGGCTCCCTCATCCCCTTCCCCACCACCCTCCACCCAGAGATGTCCGCACTGGACTCACTGCCAGCTCCCCCAGATAACCCTTCCTGCCGTCGGTCACCTTTCTCAGGTCCCATCAGCGACAGGCCCACTCACACGCTCCTCTTCGATGCCAGAGCGGGGCCTCATCTAACCCGAGAGGACCCCGCCCTGAACTTCACTAACAATCCTGAGACCGAGTTGCCGACACGCGACCACGCGGGACACACACGCTAACCCAGCAGCAGGTCCTCAGGGGTGCCGAGAGGTCAGGGGTGCCCCTGGCACAGCCTGGGGCGGGACTGGTGAGGCCATGGTAGACAGTAATTGAGATCGAGTGGGTTAAATATGGCCAGAAAGACCACAAGAAGGAAGTATAGGCGGCCCACGCCAAGGGCAGGGAGGCTGGTGTGGTGGCCCCAGGCTTGGGGGCCAATGGTGAACCTCAGAGAAGCAAAGAACCCGAACCCTTTGGGCTGGGCGAATGAATGAACGGATGAATGAATGGACACTGGACACCGAGGGGCCCGTTTCTCTGCAGGTTGGACACCACTCTGAGGCTGGAGCACAGCTCCCGGCCATGGGGCCTTGCTTCTTGCGTGAGCCCAGGGCTTGATCGCGGTCCTAGGCCTCCAGGTCTACAGCGGAGCACCCCACCGCAGGTCACGCTTGGGAGCCTGCACCCTGGAACTCGGCCGGCCGTTCCTGAGGCTCCCGCGGGTGCGAGGCTGTCCCCTCGGTGCTGAGCCAAGACTGCCCTTGCCGTCTCGCTGCCGCTGCCACCTGCTCAGGACACGGGAATCCTCCTCCCGCTCAGGCTGCGCTGCTTTGTGGTTTGTAGGCTGGACTCTTGGGGAGCACTGCCCTCTTTTAGTAGCAGCGCTCCCCCAGAGGACTTCCTGTTCACACAGCCAGTTCACAGCGCCAGAGACAGAGCTCCGAGACAGACTGGCAGCTCTTCAGCCAGGCAGCCACACGCCACCGCAGCGGCTCGGGAACTGTGTCTCAGTAGAACGCGGGTCCTCGCGCAGCAGCCATGGCCTCGACAATCACATCTCGGCCTCCAGTGTTTCAGTCCACTGCTGGCCCCTGCATTCTCCACGTAACACTGCGTGAGGAGCTCCTTCCAAAACCCAGCGCCAGGGAAGCTCCGGGAGACTGGGCGGAGTCCGCCGCTTACCGCGAGAGCTTTGTCATACTTCTTGTTTCCCTTTTTGCCCAAGTTGCTCGGAAGAATTTGTCAAAACAGACGCCAAATCTTATGTTTTTCTAGTCCTGAAGATTGGCTTCCTGCTGCTTGTCACGCGTTGTCATGATTTCTACTTCGCATGTATACGAATAGCTTATCTGCCTTTACATCTACAACGGAAAGAAGTGATTAATAAGGAATAAAGTTTTTATGTACATCATATTTACACTTCCTTCCCTCGTTTTCTTCAAATAGCCAAGGAGTGATCTGGAGCATTCTGCAGATTCATCTGGTCACACAAGCGGGGACCCGAGGCTCTGGGGGACAGGGAGGTGGCTCCGAAGTGCTGCTTCACGAGGGTCTACAGGAGCGTCGCTGCCGAGCGCCACCCCCAGGAAGGCAGCCTCATGCAACCTGCAGGGCAGCCTCGGCCACCATGGGGACTTCTGGCCCTTCTCCAAGGTCAGAATGACCGTGGAACAAGCACTTGGAATCCGTTCAGGACATCGTGGAAGCCACGACGGCACAGCAGAAGGCGCTCACGAAAGATGATGTTCAAAACTGCTCCAGACAGTGGCGAGAATGACAGGAGGAGCGTGCTTGAAGCACGGTGGGGGACTTGAGGGGATTAATGGCAATGCGTCTTTTACTGTAACACATTCTTAAAAATTTAAGCATTCACCATATTTTTTGGTCAGGCCTCATACAATATCCTCAGTGATAAAAGGAACTAATTAGCAATGCCTATTGCAACATAAATGAACCTCAAAATAATTATACTAAAGGAAAGAAACTAGATGGATGGCAGCCGCGGGGGAGGGGCATGGTGTCAGTGTGTCGACCCAGTGGCCAGGAGAGAGACGAGGAGGATGAGGAGGAGGAGGAGGAGGAGGAGGAGGTGGTACCACTGCATCAGGTAGGATTGGACATACACAAAAAGAGGCCAGTATATTCAGATCATCGGGTCATTCTTCGAGAAGACTACAGGGAAAAACACAATTTCTTCTTGCCGCAGAGTTGCAATAGAAGTTTGAATCCAGCAATGAGTATCCTCACCATTGAGGCGTTCTGTGGAGGCCCCCATAAACAGCTGGTGGATCTGCTTGAAAAAGACCTGTGTCCTCCACACCCTTCCTGAAAGGGATGGCGCCGGAGATGGGCAGCAGCTCTGCCTTTCTCTCAGGGCGCTCCCCGCGGTGAGGGTCTCAGCCTCACCCTGACCCAACTGGCTGCGCTTCAGCCTGACCCTGGGAAACTGAAAACAACTCTGTGCTTACACGAAAACCAACTGGTATACCCTGTCGGGAAGTATCAGGAGAGGGATTTTCAATACGGATGCAACCAAATTTTTTCATGCTTGGTGGCTGATGTGGTTGCAGTCAACTCAGTTTTTAATAGGGAGTCATTTCTCGCTTCTATTGGGAAATTTATGAAGCTGGTTCCTGATTACAAACCCAAGGATCTGGAAAGCATCATCAGACCCAAGTGCCAAGTTATTTACTTTCCCATCAGGTCTCCTGATGTGAGCAGAAAGCAGAGGCTGAGAGAAGGAGACTGACTCGCAATCATTTTAGGATTGTCACAGACTGGGTTAAGTCTTAAGTAAGTTCTGTGATTTATGATTGAAATTTCCAAGTACTGTTATTCCTGTCATTGTAAGTCATTTGCCAATAACATTTGCTCTTCTGAAAACTATAAAGCTAAGTGGAACTAATATCGCAATTTTCAGGAGTATGTGTGCGTGCATGCATGTGTAGTTACGTGTACATACCTGTGGGGGAATGGTTCCAGGCTTCTTCAGAGATACCAACATTCACATATTCTCAAGTTTTTATTTATATGACCTACATACTTCCTTTTGTATGCTTCAAGTCATCTCCGGATTACTTATGGTATCTGATACCATGTAAAGGATATGCAACTA
Organism: Dasyprocta punctata; assembly: GCA_004363535.1. NCBI lineage: Eukaryota > Metazoa > Chordata > Mammalia > Rodentia > Dasyproctidae > Dasyprocta > Dasyprocta punctata. Next base: position 4,348 of record RJWM01032446.1, on the reverse strand, counting down.
GTTGTTATGTAGTATTAATTAGCCAATAATGACAAGAAAAAGATTGTACATATTCAGTGCAGATGCACTTTTTCCTTCTAAAATGTTTTTGATCTATAATTGGTTAAATTCACGAATAAGGAACTTTTTGCACATACACAGTTTTCCTAGGTGCGATGAGAGATTTTCAGTTTCTGAAAACTATAATTTTTATACTTGAGATTTATCATTAACTTTAACACAGTCATATATCTGAATTTTTAAATATCAGCCTTATTTTTTGAAATGTTTTTCATATACTCTATAGGAAAATGAATATCTTTAAATAAGTGGTTGTAATTCACCCTAATTATTACTGCTATAGATTTTCAAATAAATGTCCTAAGTTTAAAAAAAAAAAAAAGAAACCAGACCAAGCAAAAAATTCTACACACTATATGACTACATAAATATATGCATAAAATTCTAGGACATTCATAACCATTTTTCATAGCAAAAAGACAATCCTAGTAGCCCATGGATAAAGTAAGGGTGAGAAGTATAAAAAGTTACAAAGGGAAGAAGAAAACTTTTGGGGTGATGTACGCCTTTATTTTCTATAATGTAGTTACAAGGGTGTACACATGTATATGTCAAAACTTATCATCTGTACACTTTAAATAGATCAGTAACACTTCAGTCAAGCTATCTGAAAATATGACATTGGATCTCTGCCCTGTTACACACACCAAAATCAATTCCAGGAGGACTAACAATTTAAACTGAAGAAGGAAAAACACTAAATTTTTACAAGACATTTCAAGAGATTATCTTCTTAAATTTGGGAAAAGGGTTATTTCTTAAACAAGAAACAAAAAGCACCAACTCTAAAAAAGAAAGAACAATAAGTGAAACTACATTAGAATCCAAACCATCTATCCAAATAGCTGTCGAAAATATCATTAAAATGTTTTTAAAGAACCACAAACTGAGAAATCTTATTTCCAATAGATATAATACTACTCTTTGGTGGAGGACTGATACTCCAAATACATAAAGAACTACTAAAATTCAATAAGTATCTGCCTATAAGTACATGGAATAAATACACTTTTCCCTATTTCTTCCACTCGGCATGGTTAAGAGCCCTGGGCGCTATATATAAAATAATTATATACACAGATGCTCCTCGACTTACGAGAGGGTTATGCCCCAATAAATAAGCACCAAGTGCAGTTCACAGACCTGACCTACCAAACATCATGCCTGAGTCCATCCTAAACGTGCTCGGAACACTTGCATCAGCCTGTGGTTGGGCAAAACCGGCTCATGGCAACCCGGTTTATCACAAAGCGCCGAGCCTCTCTCGCACCCGCGCAGACGCAGCTCACCGCCACGAGGGGCTGTGAAGACGCACCGACCGGAAGTGCCACGGACACCGCACGCTGCAGCGCCCCGCTGCGTCCCCTCGCGACCACGGAACTGCGCGGGAGCTAAAGCTGGGGAGAGCGTGCCCTGTGCGGCAGTGACCCCCGGGGTCCCAACCCGGAAGTCTGCTTTCCATGGAGTGCTCGTCACTTACATCATCGTAAAGTCAAGGCTCACGCGGACTCACCCCAAGTCGGGGCCGCCGTCCAGCACGGCTGCTGTGGCGGCGGGAGAAGGCAGCCCGCGGGGGGCCCAGCTGCCTGGGTCTGCCTTGTGCCTCCCGCACCCCAGACTTGGAGCGCGGCAGACCGGCACCCTGGAAACACCAGTGGCCCCAGTGAACACAGAACAGCGCAAGCCCCCTCACCCCGCACTCCCGCCCAAGGCCCAGGGGAGAGGCGTTCTGGCACAAAACAGGACTTTTAGACCATAATGGCTCCACTCCAACCAAGCATCACACAGAGAAACGGCGAGCGATCCCACCCTCACCCCTCCATGGGAAGCTGAGAGGAGCGTCCAGGCGTCTACCCGCTGGGGGCTGCACTGAGGTGCCCGCCACTGGGGTGCACCAGAGGAGGCCAAGAAGGGGGCGAGGACGATCATCTGCATGGCCAGTCATGGGGCTACTCCTGGGGTGCCCCTGGAGACCACAGGGGAGCCAGAATTCCCACCCGGCCGCCACAGCAGCAACAAGAGCGCTGCCTCCCGTGTCCATCCAGCAGCAGCGGCAGCATGGGCAGCAGAACCCATCCCTTCCCTTGCTGGAGGGAGACGTGGGGGGAAGAGGGCGAAGGGCAGGAGGGGGAGGAGGTGGGGGAGGGCGGGAGGGGGAGAAGGAGGGGAAGAGAAGCCGCGGCCTGCTGAATGAGGCCATAAGGAAAAGCCCGCCAATCCGGTGGAAAATGGGCAACATGTGTGAATAGAAAACAGGATAATGATGGTATCAGCCTTCTAAGCTGTCCTCATGATTAAATGAAGCACTGCTTAAAATAGTTTTCCGCATAAAGTAGTAAACAAGAGGCGGTATTATTATCAGTATCACTCATGTCACAGGATATGACTCACATATTCCCCAAGGACATACGAAGATGATCAATGTCACTAATAATCACGGAAATGCTAATTCAAACCGTATTGAGAATAATCAGCATACTAGTCACCCAAAAGGTTGGCAAAAAGAGGGCCTGGGGCTGTAGCTCAGGGGCAGAGAGCATGCTGGGACATGTGTCTAGCAGATGCAAGGCCGAGGTTTAATCCCTAGCCATAAAAAAATGAAGAAAGAAAGAACAGCAACACCAAGTGCTGGAGAGGATGTGAAGCAACAGGAGTCTCGCTCACTGCCGGGGGGAGGAGAAGTTGAGTGCCCTGTGGAAAACATTGAGAGTCATCTTGAAATGCTGAACATTCACATATTAATGAACTGTCAATGCCACTTCTGGTATAAATTTTTTTTTTTTTTTTTTTTTGCGCCACCGGGGATGGAACTCACAACCTCGCACCTGTCAGACACGCGCTTAAGCCACTGAGCCAAACTCCCAGCCCTAGTTTTTTGAGGCAGGGTCACACTGTGTAGCTCATGCCGGCCTTGCGCTCGAGTTGTAGCCCAAGCCGGCCTTGAACTCACAACGCTCCTCCTACCTCAGCCTCCCAAGTGCTGGGATTAAAGGCGTGCGCCACCACGCCCAGCACTTCTGGTATAAATTCTAAAGACATTCTCACATTTCACCAATAGCGTAGTGGTGTTATGGCTCGGATCTAGACGTCCCCCTGAAGCCGCATATGCGCATAGTGGGCGGGGGGGTGGGGAGTGGGGCTTTTCAGAGGTGGCTGGCTATAGGGTGTAAGAATGTAAGGATGTGATAATTAAATGAGGCCACTGATTGCTTTGGTGCAGCTCTGGGTGTGGATAAACAGGAAGCCTCACTTAGCATGTGGGTGGCTTGTAGCCTGAGTGGAATCTGCACAAGCAATGGGATGTTTCTCGCTGCCTCCTGCCTGCCCTGCCACGGACGGTTTCTGCTCTGCCAGGCCCCTCTGCCATGCTGCCTGCCTTGGAGCCAGCTGACTGTGGACTGAAAGCACTATAAACGAACTTTTCCTCCTTTAATCTGAACTTTTTGGGTATTCTGTCTCAGCAATTAGAAAAATAAGAAAGAGAAATGGTTTGAATGTGTGTCCACCACAAAGCTCACATGTTGGAAAGTCAGTCCTCAAATTCATATGTTGATGGTACTGGACACAGAGCCTTCAGTAGGCAGCTAGGGTAGACGAGGCCGCAGCGCCGGGTGCTCACGATGCGATTAGCGGTCTTACGACAAGAGGAAGAGCTGAGCTAGCACACTCCTTGCTCTCGCGATCTCTCGCCATGCGATGCCTTCTGCCGTATGACACAGCAAGGCAACTCTTTCCAGAACTGGCCTTTCCGTCTCGGACTTCCAGGCATCCAGAACTACAATAGAAATACATTACTATTTTTCATAAATTACCCAGCCCATGGCATTCGTTATTGCATCAGACGGCACACTAGTGTGCAGCTGAATCACAGCGTAGGAACTGGCAGGATATTTGACTGCACAAACAATGAATGAATTGCGATTACAGGCTGTGACAAGCGCGGTGCTAAGTCAGAAAAGAGCACTTTCGGAAGTCTTACACTAACTCAAAAAAGCAGCTTTTAAAAGCGGGTGGTGGCGGAATGGATTTTCCAAAAACGTGTATGTTATAAAAGATGAATGTCTGTGGAAATGTTCCCGATTAAACGACGCTAAGGAAACACTGCTGGATCCCGCATGGATGGGAAGACGCCTCATGGGGCCCACGAGGCCAGCTTACTGCAGTTACCAGGCTGCAACGGCGCCGTGCGAGGGGACCCGCCTGCTGTTACACCGAAGCGCGGGCTGCGGGCTGCACCTGACGTGACAGGCTCGCCTGGTTCTGACAGAACTGTGCTCACGTGTGTGAG
>RJWM01032444.1:0-21451 GCA_004363535.1 Dasyprocta punctata | reverse complement strand
AACATCACTAAGCACGGTGTTTATTTTGGTAGTCTCTGTGGTTATTGGAGAGATTATTTCTGATTTCATTTTTTTCCCCGAGCCTCATTCAACTGCTTTGTTACCACTTGTAAGAAACCTTGTAGGGTGCTTTCGGAGTTGCCAGCCTCATTGCCCCCCTGGGTGTGCTTTTGGAGAACTGGGCATCTGGGGTTGTGACTTGGTTCGGTGTCTTCTCATTTCTTTTCTTTTTTTTAGCTTAATTCCTAAAGTGATGCCTGTTAGTTGCCCACAGTGGGTTACTGTAATGGTGGTGTTAAGGGCTTCCAGGGGATGAGGACTTCCCAGAGATATCTTTCAGGTGTAATCGGTTCCTGGGCTGGGAGTCTATTGGAAAATCCCACCTCCTCAGTTTGTCAGAGATGAGAAACCACTGCGCGCCTAGCCCAGTCCCTAGTTTCTTGGCACCACACCCCAGCCCTCTCTGCAACCCCCAGTCAATCCCAGGCCTGGACCAGCAAGGGCAACGGCTATGCAGTTCAATCCAGTCAGTTCGGGCTGCAGTGGCACCCACAGCACCAAACACAGCCAACAAACCGGTAAACTGATCCAACCCCTGATTTACAGCCCCCAACCATATAAACTGAATTTATATCCATACAACGGGATGCAAAACAATCCTCTACCACTGCAGGACACTGAGGGAAAACAAAGCCAAAAGAGACAGGAAAGAGAACAGAGCAAGACCAGACCCAGAAGGAGGGCAGAAACCACACTCGCACTGGGAGGGAACAGAAAAGAAAGAAAGAAAAGAAAAGAAAAAAGAGTCCACTTCCGGGGTTCTCTCTGCATTCACTGGTAAACAGCCTGTGGAGACAGCAGCCCAATTCGTGGCACTGTATCTCCGCAAGCCAGCAACTGTCCGAGGGCGGAGTAGTAGACAACCTTAGCAGGCCTGCCCTGAGAGCGGCCTCCTTGGGCTCGGGCTCGCAGCCATCCAAGCAGTCTCCGTGGCTGTGCGCCCAGCTAGGAACCACTAGGGGGAGCCAGCGACAGTTTTAACCCCAGGCATGTCTCGTCTGATTTCTTCTAATGCTCTATACATTTTAGATAGAAGTCCTTTGTCTGATGCACAATTGGCTAAGATATTTTCCCAGTTCGTGGGTTTTCTTTTCACTCTGTTGGAGATTTCCTGTGACATGCAGAAACTTTTTAGCAGGATGAGATCCCAGTTGTTGATTCTGGAAAGTGTTTCCCGTGCAATGTGATTTTTGTTCATGAACTCTCTGCCTACTCCTCTGTCATCAAGATTTTTACCTACTCTGGCTTCTAGTAAGTTTAGTGTTCTCTGTTTCAATACTCAGAACTTTGATCCATTTTGACTTTGTTTTAGTGCACGGTGACAGACATGGATGTAGTTTTAGTTTGCAGCATATAGAAAGCCAGTTTTTCCAGCACCATTTCTTAAAGAGGCTATCTTTCTTCCAATGTACATGTTTGGCCCCTTTGTCAAAGATGAGGTGGCTAAGTGTGTTTGTAGTTGTGGCTGTATCTTCTAATCTATTCCATTGATCTTCAGGTCTGTTTTGATTCCAGTACCATGCTGATTGGATCACAGTAGCTTTGTAGTAAAGTTTCAAGTCGGGGATTGTGATGCCTCCTGCCTTATCTTTGTTGCCCACAATTGCCTTTGCTATTCTAGGTCTATCCTGGTTCCAGATGAATTTCAGGAATGCTTTCTCTAGCTCTGTGAGGTAGGCAAGTGGTATTTTGATTGGGATTGCATTAAATCTGTATAATAATTTTGGGAGAATGGCCATTTTCATGATCTTTGTTCTTCCTATCCATGAACAGGGAATACCTTTCCATTTTCTGAGATCTTCTTCGATTTCCTTCTTTAGAGTAATGCAATTTTCACTACATAGATCTTTTACTTCCTTTGTTACATGGATTCCTAAGTATTTCATTTCTTTGGATGATACAGTGAAGGGTGGGGTTTCCCTTACTTCTCTCTCAGTGACTTTGTTCTTTCTGTACAGGAAGGCTACTGATTTTTGAGAGTTCACCTTGTATCCAGCGACATTCGTTAATTATTTCTGTTGATTTTTTAGTTTGAACTGCATTAATTTCTGCTCTAATCATAATAATTTCACTAATAAGAACCCGATAATTATCGCAACCCTGAACTGCAATCCTATACAACTACCAACATTAACAATTTCCCTTACCCTTCCCCTTTCCCTTCCCCTTCCCCTTTCCCTTCCCCTTTCCCTTCCCCAGGCCCTAACCCTAAACCCTAACCCTAACCCTTAACCCTAACCCCTAACCCTAACCCTAACCCTAACCCCTAACCCTAACCCCTAACCCTAACCCTCGCCCTAACTCTAAACCCTAAACCCTAACCCTAAACCATAACCCCTAACCACTAACCCTAACCATAAGCCTAACCCCTAACCCTAACCCCTAACCCTAATCCTCACCCTAACCCTAAACCCTAAACCCTAACCCTAAACCCTAACCCCTAAGCCCTAACCCCTAACCCTAACTCTAACCCTATGCATTGCCCTGTCACCCTAACCCTAACCCCTAACCCTTACTCTTATTTGTGACTTCTCCTGGAAAATGTGTCTTTTTCAGAAAGGATTTATACACAATTTAGTTGCTTCCCTTTAGTTTATGTGAGTTTAAAAGCCATTTAGAGATTAAGTTATTCTTAATTCAGGTATTTCCATTGTCACCAAATTGTTTTTTTATTTTTTTCACAATGGAACTGTTTTCATTCATTTTGCTCAAGAAACACCTCGATCAAGTTGTAACATGATTGACCATCACTAAGTTTACAATGTATAGTCCATATTCACTACACCATTTCTAATTTCGAATAATGAGAGTTTCCCTTCCCCTTTCCCTTCCCCTTCCCCTTTCCCTTCCCCTTTCCCTTCCCCAGGCCCTAACCCTAACCCTAACCCTAAACCCTAACCCTAACCCCTAACCCTAACCCTAACCCTAACCCTAACCCCTAACCCTAACCCTAACCCTCGCCCTAACTCTAAACCCTAAACCCTAACCCTAAACCATAACCCCTAACCACTAACCCTAACCAAAATTTCTTTCATAGTCATCTGCAGTTTAAAGAGTCCTGTATCTTTTTTCTAAATTGGGTCTTTCAGTCATGCCTGTTGCCAATACCTACTTTTCATATCCAACCAAAATAACAATTTCTATATTATCTCATCATACTGTTCTTTTCTCTTATGACTTATAAATACTAACTTATGAGGAAAAAATTCTACATGGAATTTTCTAACTTGCTGAGTTAACTTCTAAATTTTTTTAACTATAGTATTTACTGACAACCTAAAATGATGAGACAAAAGTACCCAACCAATCTTGGACCTCTGACAGCTAAACTATAAGGTGGCCATTCTTTTGCACCATGACGTGGTCTTCATTAACTGGCATTAAAGGTTAGACACCAAAGTAAACAAGTTGTTTAAACCTAGAGTGGTGGCACATGCCTCTCATCTCAGTACTCAGGAGGCTGAGGCAGAAGGATTGCCCTGAGTTAAAGGCTAGTGTGGGCTACATACTGAGTTCAAGATCAGGTTGAAATGCAGATTGATACTGTCTCAAAAAACAAATGAAAACAAAAGAAAACAAAAAAAGTTTAACAGAAAAGATCACTAAATTAAAAAGCTGAAAATTTGTTTAACAACAATTTACACTGAGAGAAATATAGTTCTGAGGCATCTATGTAGAGATTATGGACAAAAAAATCTGAGTATGCTAAATAAATTCCATGAAACAGTTTTCAAGATAATGTACTACCTGCATATTTTTAACAATATTTCTCAAAATATTAGCAACCATATAAGAGTTATATTTCATTGTAAACTACTATTGACTTTTAGGGAAAAAAATATATCTGACTGATGTGACATAATATTAGTTGTAAAAATTCAGATGAATGAGTTGACAAATTTCCAATAGCCAATTGAAGTTCTTTGTTAAAACAAAGGAACATACAGAAGTAGCCTGAATCTTCAATTTATGAATTAAAAGTTTTCTGCTAGGCAGGATAGGTGGTGAAAGTAAAGTGGACCTAAAAACTGCATTATCCCATTAAAAACACCATTGATTTCCCAACAGAGCTAACATACTTGTAACCAATAAACACAATGATATGTCAAACACTACTACAAGTTCCAACATAAACATTTATTTACAGCACTGGCTAATGTAAAACTAGCCTGCACCCAACCAACACCCAACACCAACTCTAACTACCATTCACCCTAACCCAACCCTAGTACCTGACTGTGGGGTGCCCACTCTCCACCAGCCTCCCTGTCCCTCCTGGCCCCTCTCCACACCCCTCCTTGCCTCCTGCAGGTCACATTCCTGCTTCTGAGGTCTGAGGGATGTCTAGGGTTGGCTTTGGTGGAAAAATAAAGCCTGAGATTGGTGCACCAGGGTTGGATTTGGGGTGAAGGGGAGGGCTAGAGTTCCTGAAGCTTGGAGTGTGCTTGGTGAGAACAGGAAGCCTGGGCTGGTGTGGTCTGAGGCAGGCTTGGGGGAAAGGTGAGGCCTGGGGTTCATGAGGCCTGGGGCAGGCTTGGCAGGAAGATTAAGCCTAGGGTTTGGGAGACCTGGGGTGGCTTTGGGGGAAAGATGTCACCTGGTGAAGGTTTGAGGTGAAGGTGAGACCTGGAGTTGGTGAGGCATGGGGTTGTTGAGGCCTGGGACAGGTTTGAGGGTAAGGTGAGGCCTGGGGTTTGTGAGGCCTGGGGTGGACTTAAATGGAAGGTGCATCCTGGGATTGTTGAGGCCTAGGGAAGGTTTGACGGTGTCTTAGTTACTTTTCACTCACTGCCGAGACAAAATACCTGATGCCCAAAATTAGGGAAGGAAAGGTTTATTTCTTACAGTTTCTCAGGAGTTTCAGTCCATACTCAGCTCCAAGGCAGCGTGGCATGGCAGAGCCGCCATTCATGGTCACTGCAACTGCAAGGTGTAAGGCATGCTGCGGGGAGAGGGAGAGAGAGAGAGAGAGAGAGAGAGAGAGAGAGAGAGAGAGAGAGAAAAGGTGGAAGCACAGAAGCGAGCAAGAGGAAGACCCAACTCCTTTACACTGTATCTCAGCTCTAGCCCTGTGTGGGTAAAGCACTCACATCATCAATCCCAGCTCTAGACAACAAACTGGAACACAAGTGCCAGACTCAGCCCATCAAAGGTATAAGAGGATTTGGGGGTACATAGTATCGCCCAATACATTCCACCCTTGGACCCCCAAGGACTCATATACATCCTTAATATAAAAGACATTTAGTCCCTCTCCAGGACTTGTCAAAGTCCTAACAGTTTCAGCACTGTTGAAAAGTCCAAGTTCTAAATTTGCTCCAAGATGGCAAACTCTTAACTATAACCCCCTGTACAAATGAAAATGAGGTTAAGCACTTCTAACATATAAAGGCACAAGATAAACATTACCATCCCAAAAGTTACAAACAGGGGAATACAAAGCATTGGAATCAAAGCAAGTCCAAAATCCAGCAGGGCAAACATTAAGTCCTGGAGTTCTTTGCTCAGCATCTGAAGCAACCTGGTTGCAAGCTCCAAAAGGCTTGAGCGTTTGACTTCTGTGCCACTTTCAGGGGTCTTAACTTCCACAGCTTTCCTTGGACAATCCATGTTCCTTAACTTCACCCTTACATCTTTACACATTGCTCTTTTCAGGCAAGGTGGAAGCTGCCTTAGCCTTTTCTTGTGCTGAAAATTAGCACCACATGGATGCCACCAATGTCCGCTGCCAGCTGGAGCAGTAGCCAGGCTTTCCTCTCTCTTGGCTGTAGGGGTCAACTGCCTGGATCGCTGAGCTCCCTGAACCTGATTGTGAGGAGCAGCTTCTGTATGCTGCCGCCATTCTGGAATCTGGCATGGCCACTTCCATTCTGGAATCTGGTGCAGTTGCCACCCTTTTGAAACCTCCTGTGCCCTCTATTGCCATTCTGGGACAAGGCACTCTGTGGCTTTTACCTCTGAGCAAACTCTTTCACTTTTGAAGCCCTCAGGCTGCAAAGGATAGAGACCCACTGCTTTCAGGAATGCCCCCAGGCCATCTTTTTTTTTCCTTTGTTCCTTCTCAGCAATCAAGGTTTCGGCTCGATCTTTACAGTCCAACAGCTTCCTGGCCAAACTCATGTTTTAAGTCACCATGCTGTTTTAAATCACCATGCCATGCTCTTTGCTCTTGATTCCCAACATAAATCTGGCTAAGAGCCCTCAACAAGAGCCAGGCCACCATTTCAACATTAGCTTGCCTGGAAATATTTTTTGCCAAACTAATCAGTCCATCGCCCTTAATCTCAGTCTCAGGCAAAGTCTCTGGGCATGGGCAGAATGCAGAAAAACTTTCTGCACAGCTGTAACACACATCATGTGGAGTTCAACACCCAGTGCGATCCTTCTTCCCAGCAGAAACCTCCCGAGCCTGGTCCTTACCAGCAGGCTTCCTATCAGCCTTCTGGTCTCCTGGGCTCTGACCAGAATCTCCCATACAGAACAACCTAAGCTGTTCCAGCTCTATGCATGTAGGCGACATCTCCGCACCTCTCTAAACTCTTCCCACAAGAGCCTGGTCTTTACTGGCAGGCTTTCTATCAGGCTTCTGGTCTTCTGAACTCTGATCAGAATCTCTCATACAGAACAACCTAAGGTTTTCCAGCTCTATGCATATGGGCGACTTCTCCGAGCCTTTCCAAACTCTCCCCACAAACCATTTCCAAAGGCTCTCAAACCACATGGTCAGGAATAGTCACAGCAACGACCCCACTCCTCTGGTGCCAAATTCTGTCTTAGTTACTTTTCACTCGCTGCTGAGACAAAATACCTGACACCCAAAATTAGGGAAGGAAAGGTTTATTTCTTCCAGTTTCTCAGGAGTTTCAGTCCATACACAGTTGGCTCCAAGACAGCATGGCATGGTGGGACTGCTGTTCATGGCAGCTGCAACCACAAGGTGCAAGGTGTGCTAGTGAGAGAGAGAGAGAGAGAGAGAGAGAGAGAGAGAGAGAAGGTGGAAGCACAGAAATGAGCAAGAGGAAGACCCGCCTCCTTTACACTGTATCTCAGCTCCAGCCCTGTGTGGCTGTGGCACTCACATCATCAATCCCAGCTCTAGACAACAAACTGGAACACAAGCGCCAGACTCAGCCCCATCAAAAGTATATGAGGTCTTGGGGGTATACAGTACCACCCAATACAGGTGGGAAGGGGAGGCCTAGGGGTGGTGAGGTCAGTGGGTGCTCATGTCCCAACCTACCCAGAGACTAAGCCCTTGTTGAGGATGGAGGTCCTGGAAGGAGGCTTCTCCCCTGCTGAGGAGAGACAGGAGCCAGGACTGTGTTGACTCCTCTAGGTGGTTGTCTGCAGAACATATAGCAAGACGAACTGCCCCACATGCAGAGTCCCAGGTCAGGAGAAGAGATGGCACACTGGGTAGGGTCCCAGGAGGGGGCAGCACCTGTTTACAAAATGAGGAAAGGTGTGGCCAGGGCACCTCAGCTGCAGGCAACCTGGGGCTGGATCATGGAGAGGCAGGGCCAGGAGCACAGCCTGGGTTCAGAAGGAGGAGGAACACAGCCCAGGAGTGCCAGTGTTGAGTGCAAAGGGTGGACCATGGGAGGGGCAAAGCCTATTTACACAAGAAGGAGAGGTGTGGCCAGGGCACCTCAGCTGTGAGCATCTATGGACTGGATCATGGGACTAGGTCACTGAAGGAGTTGTGGCCTGAGCTCAGGAAGAGGAGGGGCCTCACACAGGATGCCAGGATTGGGCATAGCAGGGTGGGCCACAGAAGAGATGGAGCCTGTTTACAGAATGAGGGCACAGCTGTGGGCTTCTGGGGGCTGGGTCATGGAGCCTGTTTACAGAATGAGGGCACCTCAGCTGTGGGCTTCTGGGGGCTGGGTCATGGGAGGGGCAGGGCCTGGTTACAGCAGGGTTCAGGAAGAAGAGGAGTATAGCCCAGGAGCTTCCCCCCATTACTATGGTACCAGAAAGGCTCCCTGTGCCTCTCACCACAAGGACATAGGTACCCAAAAGTCTCTGCATGCATACGCTCTACAGGAGCCATACGTATCCACCGGTCTTCCTTCCAGATGACCAGAAGATTCCACACAAAGGACTGCAGCACCCAGAAGCTTCCTCCCTGAATACAGGATCCAGAGTCCTCTGGGTGCTCCTCAAGGACTGAGTACCCAGAATGATCCCCAAGGACTCTGCTACCCAATACCTTCACTGTAATCCTTACTAGTACTTCAATACCCAGAAGTTTCCATATGACAATGCTGAGAAGTATGATACCCAGAATCCTACCCAGGCCACAGGATTGTGGTACACAGAATTCTCAATGTACCCCCTCAAGGAGGAAGGTACCCTAAATCCTCGACAGGCTCCTTCACAAACCAATGTCCTCAGAGTCCTCAGTGAGACACACTCCAGGAATATGGTACCCAAAATTCTTGGTGTGTTTTCACACTCCCCTCTCCCACAAATGGATCACAACATCCTGAAACCTCAACTTGCCCCCATGGCATTACAGTTCCCACAACTTTGTGACTCACCCTCCCCACTACATTTCCCAGAATCCTCAGTGGGCCCATGACTCCAGAAAACACAATCTTCAGCCAGTCTCTACACAGTCATTGCCCAAGGCTTAAGGATGGTCATCTACTAGTGTTTATAATACATCTAGTCCACCATGAGATATGCTAGGGAGCCTAAGGTCACTTGGGCCAGTGGGGTATCCTTTTCTAAACTCTAGTTTCTATATTTTTAGAAGCATTATGGATACATTGTGAACATTTGCCAGCTCTGTGCTACAGGTAAATAATTTTCCCAGTGTGTCTTTTGTAAGAAATTATCTCACTTGTCCAGACCAAAAAAAAAAAAAAAGGAAGAAAAGAAAAAAAATGAAGAAAGGAAAAGGAAAAAAGAAATTGAACTCCAGAGGTAGCAAAAGTAAGGCTTTTAATCCAACTCTTGCAAGAGTGGTACCCAGACAGTCGGTGTTGGCTCCACTGTGGCACCACAACTCGGGTCCAGATGGGGCTGTGCTTCCCTTACCCCAGGGAGGCCGTGCTGCGGTCATAGGCCCAGAAGAGAAAAGAGCAAAACTTGCAGAGGCTGCCAAGAGAAGACGGAAGGAGGCTGCATCTCGGGGAATTTTAGATGTTTGATCTGTGGAAGAAAAGAGAAAGGAAAAGGAAAAAATAGAAAAACAAATTACTATGTCTGGGCCTCCGCCAGCAGGTGGACTTGGACAGTTTCATAAAGCAAAACACCAGTGGGAGACTACTGCCAGTCATTGTCTAGCACCTGCAATCAAGTGGACTTCTTCTATTTAATTTCTTCTCCTTGGGTACATGAGTCTGCTTTTGTAAAATTAGTGACCTTAATTGCTGTACTAAATCTATCACAATATTGGAAAAATACTTGATTTTCAGACTTTGAAAATGGCCAGATCATTTATTAAACTCTCAAGTTCCTGAACTTAGCTGCAGGAAGTAAGTAATTTGACATTTTTCATAGCTAAAATATGGATCTAAGTAGCATACATAGATGGCATGTAAAAATCCTGCATACATTTCTAATACTAAACTTGCAATTATGTTTTCCTCCTTTAAAATGTGTTAGCTATTTATAATTGTGGTACATAGCCTTGTGGTTGACTTTTTTTCACTCTATATGAAGACTTTTGCTTAAAGACTTAATGCCTTTAAACTGATCATCAGGAAAAATCTTAAAAATTCATTTGAAGGGCTTATCTGAAGGAACACTAAACTTTTATAACTTACTAGGTAATATTTATAAGCAAATATTGAATTTCTCCTAATTTGTTGTCTATTTTTTATACTTTATAAAATTAACATATTATGTTTTACAACATAATGTTTTCTTTGTTGCATTTAAAATTACGTATTAGTGGGTACCGTCACAGGGCAGTGATGTGCTATTGTACAATAACACATTCAGCTCTATAAAGGTCTATGAGACAACTAAATTAAACTAAAAATTTGGATAGGTTGCAGAGGGTGATAATATATTTGTCCAAATTTCATAAGCATTTTTCTTGTTTTATATTTATTAAAGAATAGTTGTTAGATTGGTACAGATATGAAATTGTCAAAGCAAGTATAAACATAAGAAAGAGAAAGATGTATATACTGGATTTTGAAACAATATTAGGAGGTATTTCTATAGGATGAATACACTTTTTAGATTTTTATCACAAGATGCACGAGTTTCTTATAACATTTATGCTTTTTTTTTTTTTTTTTTTTTTTTTTTTTTGCGGCACCAGGGATTGAACTCACAACCTCACGCCTGCCAGACAGGCACTTAAGTCACTGAGCCAAACTCCCGGCCCTGGTTTTTTGAGGTAGGGTCGCACTGTGTAGCTCAGGCCGGCCTTGTGCTCACGTTGTAGCCCAAGCTGGCCTCGAACTCACAACACTCCTCCTACCTCAGCCTTCCGAGTGCTGGGATTAAAGGCATGCACCACCACGCCCGGCTCAACATTTATGCTTTTGATTTTTCCTTTTACTATACAATATGTTAAAATAGGAGCATTGCTATTAACTGTTGGAGATGCTAATTCTTTGAGTGGCAAGGCCACATACATGAGCCCTAAGTTAAAATTGTAGATACTAGATGCCAACAGGAGCTATAAATTAAAAAGACTAGGTAACATAATTTACAAAGAAAAACTGAGCGACTATTCTTTCTCAACTCTCCCACAAAGATTGTGTTATAGTGCAATGTATTGCACACATTTATTTTAAAGGGTTTGAACTATAATACAAGTCTCTTGACTTTTGTGTGTATAAATTATTTTTTCCACTATGGTATGAAGTACTCTATGAATATCGAAGCAAAACATAATTAAAGTCAATTTTTTTCATTCTTTAGATTAGTGATACTTTTCATAAAAGATTGTAAAATCATTGAACTGCACTTTAGAAATAAAATTTTTGACTTTATTAAGACAATTAAATTTCTTAATTTAAGAGAAAAAACAAGGAGAATTAATAGTTCTATGAATATAGAACCAGACCTTCCCACCTTTGAACTGTGCCCTCTTGTGTTACTACATCAAGAACAATTTTCTCTTCAGTACATCTTTAAAGAATTAGAATGTGGACTGTGTGCACAGGTTTATTTCCAGGGAATGATGTCCTCTTTCTGACCACAGCTTACATCCCAATAACTTACTGCTGAACCATGAATGATTGGCATATTTGTTGATTCCTGGGAAAAATGGTCTCTATTGTTCCCACCAATTATTGCTGCTTTCATGGGCCTAACCAACTTCCTCCCAAGTCACACGTGTTGCAGGCATTAGTCAATGAGTGACACTCAAGTCTTAGCAGCATTGTTAGGAAGGGAAAGGCAAGGAAGAAACTGCTTGATAAGGAAACACTAAATAATCACTAAAATAAAATGCATATACATCCAGATATTTTGCTCATAAAGTTATGAGTTGGTATGAAAACCTTAATTAGGAGTGAATTTCCTAAGATTAATACTTTAAATAAGAGAAGACCATAATGCTTAATACCTCACCCAACCCCTCTGTCCAGATTACTGAAACACTTGACACAGTAAGACGTGTATATGTTAACTATGCTAAAATGTCAATGATTAAATCTCATCTCAATTCTAATCATTAAACTATTGCTATGGCTGATAATAAAAAGCTATTATACAGTTTCTTGGTGACAAGAGTGGTACCCATACAGAGACAGGCACAAACTAGTTGAGAAGCTGGGTGTTTTCATTTCTAAATCACAAGAGTCCCTCCCCTCATCACCCATGGCCTGGGATCTGGGGTACATGGTTTATCACAAGCAATCTATTTCATTCCATGCCTGCTGTTCAACTCTCCCCCCCTTTTTTTTTATTCTTACCTCCCTCTGTATTTCTCTTTGTAGTTATTTTTAGCCTGCTGGCTTCCCAGGACTCCAAAAGACTCATCTTTGGAGTGGGTCTTAGTATAGCCTGCATGTTGTTTTCCATTAGTTGACTGAGCTATTTCTAAAAGTAAGGGTTTAAAAGAGTAGTTAATGAAAGACCAACCAATTAAAATATTTTTACCTCTTACAGTCTCTTCCTATCCTTCTTATAAGATTCTTGCTCACATTTTCATGTTTATGGACATTTTTATTCAGTGGGTATTTTTTGTTCATCCATCAACCAGACTTCGAAAGTGTGCAGCAACTGATCTGAAGTCTGAGTGGGCACCACCCCTTCTCACCTGTGTCTGCAAACTGTGAGGAGATTAGATGTGCCACCTGATGCCGAGAGTGGGTGCCCAAGACCATGCACTTCCTTTTCTTGAGGTAAATCCTTGGAAATTTTGTTTACAAGCTCTCGGCCTTATTTGCAAATGAAAATTACCAGAATGATTTGAAAACCTCCTGCAGTGCGGATGAGTTTAATCTGAATCTCTGTGAGTGGAGACCAGGGATCTGTGATTATTAAATACCTCAGAGCAAATGGAAATTACTAATCTATGTCTTCAAAATTCTTGAATACTGAATGCCCAATAATAGCAGGAAAGGATGGACAGGGAGATCAGCCAGGCAATTCTCTCAGAACAGAGGATTCTCCTGCATCACCCCAGATCAGAGTCTCCAGAAAGGCTGTTAAGGAATGTACAGAGCTTTCCCTTCTGGGGTGAGGCCCTGAGAGTCTCCATTTCTAAGAAGCCCCCAAGAGATTCTGTGCAGCTTGGAGTAGCATTGTCTGTTACTTTGCAAACATTTGGAGGAGAAAAGGAAAACTTCTTCAAAGAGAACTGAAACTATGAGGTTGAAATAATTTTATTTCTAAATTACTTTATATTTTAAATCTCAAAATGTTTACATTACAAACTATTTTAGGCTTACACAAATTACACAGTGACACAAACACACTCAGTTTATTTCCTTTATTGTAGTAGTTTCATTCTTTAAAGTCATCATAGACACTCAATAGGTTAATAATGAACTATTTATTCTAAGAAGAGAAATACCACGTTAGGTTCCTCTGAGCTTCCTGTCCCAACGTTTTCAACAACTTTTCAGTACATAACTTTATGTTATGTTTGTTTTTGTTTAAACATTTTGTTTTTGGTACCAGGAATCGAACTCAGGACTCTATGCTTGCCAGACAGGCACTGTGCTACTGAGCTATATCCCTGGCCCACAGTTTCTGTTTAAAGACACTTCATTTTACACTATTGGTCAGTTCTTTTGGGAAAAACAGTCTTGTGGCCACTAAATTTTGACAAGTTTATCTGAGTAAGAAAGGGTTGAAATGGGCAGCACAGATAGTTCAAGACGGCCCACTCGCAGGTGGTGAACCGTATTAATAGCCAGAATAACAGAAAATGATACAAATGGATGATCTTGGCACTTTTTGGAATGTGCATTATATGTGTATTGCTGACAGCCCTCTGATTGGCTGAGGGTTCAGATGCTAGAATTGACTGAGGTCAACTTGGTTGATCACTAGATTAAATCTTTTATGCACTTTATATTAGGTTGCAGTTTGCTATATATGGAAGCTGCTTTGGGCCAAATTTCATTGCAGAGTACAGGAGGCATTTAGGCCAAATTTATTTCAGGTAAACAAAATGAGGAAACACATTGATAGTTGTCAATATTCATCACAGGATGTGTTGATATTGGCATCATCAGGTGTTAAGCTTGGGGCATAGAGAAATGAGTCCACTCAGGCTAGAGACAAAAATGGGTCTGCTGGGGCCAAAGAGAGAGGGCCAATGATATAGCTCAGAGGCACAGTGCCTGCCTGGCAAATGCGAGGTTGTGAGTTCAATTTTAATAGGCTTGAGAGAAGCCAAAGACATAGAAATGGGCTTAAGTGAAACCAAAGAGAGAAATAGGGTTATAAGAAACAAAAAAAAGAGGTGTATTTATTTTACCAGTTGTTAGACATGGGGCAAACAAATTCTCAAGAACCACAAATATATATGGAACTGTTCGTTGTATGCTTGATTCCTGTATTTACTTTTCTTTTGTAGACTTTGATTAGGCAGTATCTTAATGATTGTAAGTTTTTTGAGACAGTCACAAATAAATTGGCTCTGGGCAATATTTTAAAATCAAGTCCTGAGCAGGAAAAATATGGCAGAGCAACAGGACCCCAATAAGAGTTTTTGTACTCTAACTTTGCTCAATTACATTGAAAGAGTTGTGCACTAGAATAAATTACAGGACATTATGGTGGTGGTCTAACATGGCAGAAGGCCAAATCAGGAACACTTACTCTGATAGCAACTTCCTCCATCTTCCCCCTTCAGCTGTTTACAACTTCCTCCTTCCTTTCCCCATGGTGTGTGTGTGAAGAAAATTCCAGTTAGTTCCTCATGCATTGTAAATGCCCACCCCAAGTGCCACATCTGGTTAAAGGTCACATATACCCCCCACCCCCCTGTATCCGGTCCAAAGACATAGCCCAACCACCACGGGTTGTGTGCTCCTTTCCATGTCCTCAATAAATGTGTGGATTTTTTGCTTTTTTTTTACTTTTCACTTCTCTATTGCACCAGAAAACCCTAACCTATTGGTGCCTTGAGACTCGGATTGGCAGAGTGCATCGACTCCTGGAGGTTACCTCCTGCCCGAGGTCTTGAGTTCCTCTGCCCAATGAGCCACTTTTCCTTTCTCCAGGACCTGTTTATTTGCTGCCACTAGCCTGCATCCAACATTTGTCACAGGTGAACTACCATTCTGTCTGGGGTTTTCTGTTTTGATTTTTCAGTCAATAACAGCTCTCACGCTCCTTGGAAAGCTGAGGAAGAGCTGTTCACAGGCTTAGAAATTTGTAAGCTTATGTCAGATAACCCATTGCTGTCCCTGGACAAAGATAGCAGTTCTCACATTCCTTGGGTACAACCCGAGGCAGAACTGTTTCTTGTTCTCTGAGATCCCACCCTGCACTCTCAGTGATGGCTGATAAGAACAGGTGTTGGGACCTTCCTTGTCAAATTTTAAAAATAGGTGATGACCTCTTTTGATAAGTGTGACTCAGGACAACTTTCACGTTTCTTGGAGAGGGCTAAAAGCTCTCACTTCCCAAGGCAAAGTTGTTCTCTGGGCTCACTTCTAATTTGGTCACTATGGGGAATACTATTTCCTGTCCCCCAAAAAACACACCTCTGGGGTACCTGGTTCATAACCTTGGTGCTCTTGCCCTTAAGAAGGCTATAAAAACTAAAAAACAAGCCGGGTGTGGTGGCGCACACCTTTAATCCCAGCACTCAGGAGGCTGAGGTAGGCAGAGCATTGTGAGTTCGAGGCCGGCTTGGGCTACAACGCGAGCACAAGGCCAACCTGAGCTACATAGTGCAACCCTGCCTCAAAAAACCAGGACCAGGAGTTTGGCTCAGCAGCTGAAGCACCTGTCTGGCAGGTGCGAGGCTGTGAGTTCGATCCCTGGTGCCACAAAAACAAAAACAAAAAAAAAAAAAACTAAAAAACAGATCTTTTACTACCAGGTGACTTGGCCAACCTACCAGTTTAACAGCGGCCTGTGGCCTAAGCGGGGGAGTTTGACTCCTCTATCTTTCAAGATTTATATAATTTTTGCCACAATGGTGGAAAGTTGGCAGAAATCCCTTATATTCAGGCCTTTCTCACTCTGGGGACATGTTCTTCTCTCATTCAGTCTCCCCTTTCCTCACCTCCAGCAGTCTCTAACTCTTCCTTTACTTCCTCTCCCCAATCTTAGGCTCCTCAAACCCCTCAACCAAAGCCATTTATCCCATCAGATGGGCCCTCTTCTTTCCCCTCTGCTCCTGTGTCACCATTCTCCCTGCTGGTTTAGCACACTTGGTCTCATGCATTTCAGCAACCTATGCATGGTACTCAACCACCATCTTGCAATCCAATACCACATGGTCCTCAGCAGCCATCTTGCTGCAGTTCACCTGAAGGACAGCCGCCATTTTGTGGTCCACCATGTGGCAGTCCACCGCCAGCTTGTGACAGGTCACAGGGTGAATGACTGCCATCTTGCAATCCCTCATCATGTGACCAGCAGCAGCCATCTTGTTGCAGGTAACATGATGACCAGTCACCATCTAGTTCTTCCCTGTCACATGGTGATGAGTGGCCATTTTATGCTCAGTCATCCTGTAATTGCCCACAGATACATGCTGGGTGGTTGGCTGCTCAGTGACCATCTACACCTCCCACTCCACAGCCTTCTCAGCCTCATTCCCTATGTATTGGTTTGATCCTGTGTTCCCCCAAGGCCTCATGTAATTTGGATGGGGCTGAGTCTGGCATTTGTGATTGATTTGTTGTCTAGCACTGGGATTGGTGATGTGAGTGTCTTCCGCTCTCTCTTTGCTGGGTTCACGTGCCTTGCTGTTTGGTGGCTGCCATGAATGGCCGCCACAGCATGCCCTGCTGCCTTGGAGCCAACTGAGTATGGACTAAGACCCCTGAGAACTGAAAGAAATAAACCTTTCCTTCCCTAATTTTGGGCATCAGGTATTTTGTCTCAGCAACAAGTATAAAGTAACTAAGACACCCTATTCCCACTTTGGGAACAGGCTGGTCCCGAGCAACTCCTTCATATTCATGTTTCTTTTTACCTTGCCTTCCTATCTCAGATTAATCATAAATTATGTTGCTTTTCTGTTGACCCACAAAAATTATATTAGAGAGTTTGAATTTATAACTAATTGTTACGATTTACATTTCAAGGATGTTTATGTGATTCTGAACACCACCTTCAGCTCACAAGAGCAGGCTCAGCTATGGTAAACAGCTTGAGAGGAAATCGATCATAGACATAAAAAAAAAATACAGCTGACAATGACCATGGGCCTGCTGTGGTGCCTGAACAAGACCCTAACTGGGATTACCAAAATAGAGAAGGTTCCTAAAGATGATTGAATGTATAATTGTGAGCCTTAATAAAATAGCTCACAAGCATGCTAACTATGACAAGATTTTAGAACAGGTTCAAGAGGCTAATGAATACCTTGCTATGTTCTTAACATGTCTTAGGGACACCCTAATTAAGTTTACTAATGTAAACCCAGACTCTCACGAAGGGACAATTGTTATTAACTCTTACTTTATTTCTCGGTCTGCTCCTGACATTCGAGGAAAACTACAAAAGGCTGAACTTGGCCCTCAAAACCCACAGGGAGACCTTCTTAATATGGCTTCCCATGTTTTCAACAACAGATAGAACTCAAAAGGAGGAGAAAGAGGCACAGAAAAAAGAAACTTGCTAAATATAAGTCTGATCTTTTAACAGTGGCACTTGGGGCTCCTAAGATAGGTAAACTAAAACAAGGTGGAGCTGCCTGAGCCCTACCACCCTCGACCATGCTTCAAGTGCAACAAGGAAGGACACTGGGCAAGAGAATGCCCCAACCCAAAAGTTCGTCTGCAGTCTCAAGGGCCATTGGAAGAGCAACTGTCCTAGCCTCCAGAGAGTGGGTAAGCTAACCTCTAATTCCTTGCTCTCACAGGAGGTCTTGTCACCACCGGATTTGTCACTGGCTGATCTACTTGGACTTGCTGCTGAAGATTGACAGGGCTCAGGGCCCACAACCCCCTTTAAGGTATTCTGCTTGGAACCCTGAGTCTCACTGGAAGTCTCAGATAAGACACTCTCTGTACTTGTAGACACAGGGGTGACATATAGTGTTCTTTCTGAGTTCTCAGACCATTGTTTTAAACCCTCAGTGTCTGTAGTGGGTGTTGATGGCCAACCTACACAGCCTCTTCAAACAGGACTCATTCCATGTGGGTTCCAAACTCTCTTTTCACCCATAACTTTCTGGTAATACCAACATGTCCCACACCCCTTTTAGGTAGGTATCTCCTCCAAAAGCTTAACTTTTCCTTTACCTTCTCCCTCCCCACAGCTCTCATCTTCCAAACACCATCACAGTACACCATGAACTCATCCCCTCCTCTCCCTTCTTCCCTTGTCGATCCCATAGTTTGGGACACCTCCAACCCCATCCATGCTACCCATGCTATACTTGTTTTAACTCATCTCGGAGATCCTTCAATTTTTTCTTGCATTCCCCAATATCCTATAGTTCCCAAACATTTATGGGGACTCAAACCTATAATCAAGCATCTTGCAATAGTTTTCTCAAACCTACCCATTCACCCTACAATACTCCCATTCTCCCAGTACTCAAGCCTAATATTTCCTATTGTCTGGTATGAGACCTTAGGGTAATCAATGACACTGTTACCCCATTCTTACTCTACAATCTTCCTACCTTCCAAAGTCTCCCTCCTCTTGCTGACTACATCCCAATCCTCTTCTTCCTCCAACACTTGTTACAACAACATGCTGATCTTTGTCTTCCCTAACCCTCTGATGGGACCAAATCAGATTCTCCCATATCCCCAGGATCTCTAATTTATCTTAAATCTTCTAAATCCACAGGACTGCAACCAAAGTGGAGTGGCCCTTACCTGGTCTTCCTTACAACTCCAATGGTGATCTCTGGACTGCCATCCTGGTTCCAAGTCACTCAGGCTAAGTGGTGCCCTCTTAATCCTAACTCCCCTGACTCTAAACATGCTGAGTGGTCATCACATCTCCTATCTCCTACCCATCTCCATCTCACCAAGGGCCCACAGCCACAACTTTCAGACTAATTCATGTTTTGTTATCCTATTTGGTTCCCGATCCCTTACCTTCCATTAGTTATTCTTTTGCTGTAGGACTCTGGCAGTCTTTCTTAAAGACTCCACATTGTATGTAACATTGTTTTCACACTGTTCTACATAACAACTATCTTAGTTCTCTCCACCCTCAGCTGTTTAATTAAACATGAGACCCCTCTGGGTCTGGACACTCATCTCACCTTTAGTAACATAGCCACAGCCCTCCCTACCCCTAGCCTATAATTTCCCAAACATGATTTAATTGTCAGGCCTTACATTTCTCATGCTTTCCATTCCCTCCAGCTCAACCCCTAGACCAAGAACAAGTCCTACCTATACTTTTACTTTTAACCTTTCAGATGGGGGAATAATTTCCTCCCATAACTTCACCCCTCCCAAGTCCATGCTCATTTTTCAGATTCTTCCTTACCATGGCCCTGATGGAATGGCACATTTGGATCAAGGGCACCTTTCCTTCTACCTCCCCAGCATCCTTTAATTATTATAGTGACTTGCCTCTGCTTAGTGTTACATGCAGGTGAGTTAGTTAGAAATATTATAGGTAGTCAGACAGGGCTGGGCCCTCAAAGGAGACAGTGCAGAAGTTCAGATACCTTGTGACCTCTGAGGAGACATGCACCTCCTGCTGGGGACCAGATCTCAAGACAAAAGACAGAGCAAATACAACCACATCCTAAGGATCAACAGTCCAAATAGTTCTCTATTACCCTGAGGAAGTCAGGAGTCAGCATCCCACCCCTCTCTAGGAAGAGTCACTGCTGTGAAGCATCCCTGCCTACTACATGACTCACTTCCCCCATTTGTCCTTGATTTAATCAATTTTACCTGAGCATTTAACCTTATTGGTTAACCATAGTTATATCCCACCTTATGCCCACCTTGCAAGTTCCCATTTTTCCCCACTTGGACCCATCTAACCTCATGGTTTTACTCTATAGAAGTCCCTAAATATGACAGAGTCTTTGGCAACCCACTTGGGACCCCGTCTGTCCCTCAGACAGAAGATTTCTTTCTCTCAATAAATATAGTCTGCTCTTAACCTCCGTTGTTCCTAAAATCCATTCTTCAATTTTAGAGAACACAAACTCATGCCGGACATTTCGTAAGTTGGAAGTTTCATTTCTCTATATCAATAGTACCTTGTCTTTTTATTTCTCCAATCTAGAATGTGAGCATTCACCAATGATGCACTCCTTGTCTTGGCTGGAATACCTGGTACCAGCTTCTACATGGGCATCAACCATCATCCTGTCAAAGCTCTTAAACCCCAACATGATGACCCTGTCCAGCAGGAAGCAGTAAGGGAGAGTCTTCACTCTTTCCTAACAATAGAAAGATGAGAATGAAAGAGTTTTGCCCTAGGATAAATTACAGGACATTATGGTGGTGTTTTAACATAGCAGAAGGCCAAATTAGGAATGCTTACCCTGATGGCCACTTCCTCCTTCTTCCCTTTCAACTGATTACAACTTCCTCCTTCTTTTACCCATGGCATGCAAGTGAAGAAAATTCCAATCATTTCCTCGTATGTTATAAATGCCCACCCCAAGCACCACATTCAAAGGTCACATATACCCCCCATCCCCGTGTCAAAAGAGATAGCCCAACTGCCATGGGTTGTGTGCTCCTTTCCACGTTCTCAATAAATGCATTTTCTTTTTTTTTACTTTTCACTTCTCTATTGCACCAGAAAACTCTAACAAGATAAGAAGGGACAGATAGGGGATAACTCTTCCCCGTTAGAGGAGTGTTTTGCTGCAAATTCCATTTTACAACACCCAATAACTTTAACTGAGCCACAAGAAGCAATTTCCACTTTTTCAACTCAGAGAAATTCTCTACCTTTTCTCTCTCTCCCTTGGAAATGGTGCTCAAAGAAGCCAGATGGGCAGGGCAGTACACGGAGGGTTTTCAATGTGTTTACCCTGTTATTGAACTTTGAGTCCTCAGTAATCCAAGACATTATATATCTTCATGAAATGGTACCTTTTAAGTTCCTAAAAGAATTAAAACAAGCTGCCACCACCTATGACCCTATGGCCCCATTTTCCTTGGGTTTCATAAAGCTCCTTTGTCAACAGATTATGACCCCAAATGATTGGAAAGGAATAGCTAAGGCATGTTTAAATTCAGGAAATTATTTGCTGTGGAAAAAATTTTTTTAAATTGTGTACAGATCAAGCCAGGAGCAATGCTGCTCAAAACATTAGTCATTACAAAAGATATGTTAATTGGAGAAGGTGCCTTTGCTGCCACAAGCGATTGACTTACTTTTGAATTGCACATATATGAGCAATTTAAGATAACAGCCACAAAGGCTTGGAGGAAATTTCTTTCAACAGGTGACACATCCCTTGATCTGACTTCTAGTCATCAGGGTTTGGATAAAACATTTCAGGATTTTGCAGCTGGCTTATTTTTTTTTTTATTTGAGCGAAGAAAAACAAAACAAACAAAAACTACAACAACAACGACAAAAAAACGACATATATAGTAAAAATAACAAGCAAAGGAGACAAGCAAACAACTAGCATAAATACACAACATTGCAGGTTTACAAAGCCGGAAGATAGAAGCTTGACAATGGTTGCAATTTGCGCATCGTTATCTTTAAAATGGTTTCTTACATTAACAGATATAGACATGCAAGATTGATCCAATCATATGAGTATTAATTGTTCCCTCTCAATAATGAATACATTCAGCAGTGTTCTTTTTAGTTATCTTACATA